>CM053612.1:98347353-98364770 GCA_028646535.1 Procyon lotor
GGTGCGGGGAGCGGATAGAAGACATGGGAAACAGCAGACACACACAAGAACAATGACTGAGACAATCAATTAGTATATATGACATGATCACATTTGGGCATTATATAAACTTACATGTGGATATATGTATGAAAAGATTTTGAAGTAAATTGACCAAAAAGACATTCTTTAAGGAAAAGAAAAAGTGTTAGAGTGATTGGCTGGAGCTTGAGGAGAGAGATAAAGAAGCTGTCTTTCATCTCATTGCCTTCCAGGTGGTGGGAGTCAACAAGAGCTGTCTATGAGCCTTGTCTGGCTGCCTTCTTCCAGCTCATCATCCTTCCTTGTTAATAGCCGACCAAACCTCAAATGCACAACCTCTCCTCCAGGGAGCACTGTGCACAGCCCCTGGAGTCCTGTTTAAGCATTATTTTTGCTTTACATAGTCAACATATTGCAAAACCCCTGGTGAGGATTGAAATGCTGTCTCATGCACTTGATAAGCATACACTGAGTGCAAGGTGCCATGCCCAAACACTAGGCTCATCAACCGGATAACAGGGAACCCTTGTCTCCAACAAGCTCCTTGTTTTGTTTGGAACTTACAAGACACTCTTAAAATGGAACATTAAAAATAAATAAGACAGACAAAACAGAGTTTCCTTAAGAAGCTGGGTATCAGTGTATTTCCATCACTTTTTGAAAAAGAAGAACGTGGAGTCTTTCCCATCATTCTCTAACGTGGTGGCACTGACCTTGGTTGAAAGCACTTTTCATTGTGTCATCACATGTCTTCCTGTGTGCGCCAAGGCAGGACTGTTGCTCACTTAGCTTGAAATAGTGTGGAGGTAGGTATTGGTCTATAGATTGTTTCTCTGCCATCTGAGTGCAGTAAACATGCCTGTTCTAATCAAGAGAAGAATGGACAAGTTACTGCTTGATTTCTGCTTCCATTTGTAGAATCTTCAAAAATCCTTAATCCCCCCAAACACAATACCTCCCCCAAGCCCCCAAACCAAAAATCAACCAAACAGAAACAAAAACAAAACAGAACCCACCAAAGCCTACAAATGGCTGGAAAGTGTTAAGAGTTTGAGTGACCTTAGCAGTCTCCGTGTCATGTTTCTTACCCTTTCAGAGTGTAGGGACCTGCTCTAAGATTGGGATTTTCAAGGTGATAGCAACAGTGACTTTAGTGTTTGTTTCCTCCTCCTCCTCCCCCCCTCCCCAGACTGCTCTTCCTTTTGGCTACAACTGGATGTGTTCAGGATATTTGCATTCTCATGTGGGGACACGGATCTAATCCAGTCTTTTCAGTTTTAGATGAGGCATGACCTGACTAAGCTCACAGTGAGATGGGAAGAGATACAGATTATGGAGTTAATTGCACACTTTTAAAAATTGTGCTGTTCAGTATGGTAGCCACCAGCTACAAGGGGGTACTGAGCACTTGAGAAAGAGCGAGTCTGAATTGAGGTGTGACCTAAGTGTAAAATGCATACATGGATATCTATCAAAGACCCACTACAAAGGAAATGTAAAATGTCTCATCAGTAATTTTTTGTATTAATTAATTATACTTTGAAATGATAATCTTTGGGGTATTTTGGGTTAAGTAAAATATATTAAAATTAGTTTAATTTGTTTCTTTTTTAAAGATGTATTTATTTGAGAGAGAACAGGTGTGCAAGTGTGCGAGAGCAAACGCAGGCATGGGTGTGCGTGCGCACGTATGCGCATGTGTGCGCACGCGCGCGCACACACACACACACACACACACACACACACAGGGGGGTGGGGGCTGATGGAGAGGAAGAAAGAATCTCAAGCAGACGGTGCAGTGAGTACCGAGCTGGAAGCCAGTCTTGATCTCACAACCCTGAGATCATGGCCTGAGCAGAAACCAAGAGTCCAACACTTAACCGACTGCACCACCCAGGTGCCCCACACTTGTTTCTCTTTTAAATGTGGTTATTAGAAAATTCGAAATCACATATGTTGCTCACGCTATACTTCTGTGAGGGAGCACTGCTTTAAATAGTACTGATTCTTCCCTACTGCATTCCCACCTGAAGAACTGTCCTACACCATTCATTCATTCATTAGCAGAGGTTACTTTTGTTTGTGAACTTGTAGGTTTCGGTGGTTTGTTTTCAATCCCCACTATGTGGGAAAGTATAAAAATAAATTTTTATTTTATTTTTTTTTTAGATTTTATTTATTTGACAGAGAGAAACACAGCGAGAGAGGGAACACAAGCAGAGGGAATGGTAGCGCGAGAAGCAGGCTTCCTGCTGAGCAGGGAGACCGACGCGGGGCTCGATCCCAGGACTCTGGAATCATGACCAGAGCCGAAGGCAGACACTTAACCACTGAGCCACCCAGGCGCCCCAGTATAAAAATAATTTTTAATCACTGAAGGAATTGTCTTGAGCAAGGCAGAGGTTTAGGAAAATAGTCCACTCCATCGATAGATGGGAACTCCAGGCACAGCAGCCCTGCCCTGAAGGGCTTCTAGGGGGGAAACAGGCAGGGCCAGCTGATGTCTGTTGGGAGAGGCCCAGACACTGGAAACAAGCCCTTAGCACAGACCAAAACTCATGTTTGTTGATTTCTTGGTGCTTCGGCTCTCTCTAGCTGTCTCTGTCTCATTCTGGGTGTCTCTGCCCTAAGACATGCTATTGGTCCCTCATCATGTGGTTTCTGATTCTCTAGGTCCTCCTCCCCCACACCCCACTCCACCCACTGGGCTCTCCCACCTCTGTTGCCATGGGGTGTAGGCACAGTTGTCCCAGACCTCCATGCTGACACGTGTCTGCCCTTTTTACCATGCTTTTCCCTTTTCCCAGATTTCCTAGATCACTCTTTCCCCAGATCTGTTCCCATTTATTCCCCTGGCAAATTCAGACTGTCTTCAAAACGTAGGTCAGACATCAGTGCGTCGACTTCACAGACAGAGTTAGGGTCAGGAAAATCTCCCCAAACTTCACTACTTAGAGTGTGCTACTTGCAATGCCAGAAGCAGCATCACCTGGGAGGTTCCTAGAAATGTGCACTCTTCAGCCCCAGTGCAGACCTTCTGAATCAAATCTCCATTTGAACAGGATGCTCAGGTCTTTTTTTTTTTTTTTTTTTAAGATTTTATTTATTTGACAGAGAGAAACACAGCGAGAGAGGGAACACAAGCAGAGGGAATGGTAGCGGGAGAAGCAGGCCTCCTGCAGAGCAGAGAGCCCGATGCGGGGCTCAATCCCAGGACCCTGGGATCATGACCTGAGCCGCAGGCAGACGCTCAACGACTGAGCCACCCAGGCGCCCCTGCTCAGGTCTTTCGATTGCACGTTGAAGTTGGAGCAGCTGGCCCTAGAGCGCCAGAGGCATGCTTAATTTTAACACATAGTGTGTTAAAACTTTTTGTGGAATGTTCAGCATCCTCCACCAGGCTGCAGTCCGAGGTTAGAGGCTATCTGCTTTATCTGTGCTCACAGTGCCTGGGAACTTTAACCCGTGTGCCCCATGAGACAGAAAGACAGTGTTTCCAGTGAAAAGGCCTTAGTCTAGATACAGATTTTGAAGTCCAATGTGCATGCAAAGAAAGTAAATTTTTGCAAGTGGCTGGGATTGACTGGGAAGTTACAACGACAAGAGAAGAGAGTTCTGATCACGACTGATGTCGACATTTAGGAAGATGATGCCACTGGAACAAGAGGAAGGGGCTGCTATTGAAGTAGATGGCACAGGGATCAGGAATAGTGAAGACCAGCCACGGTGACAGTCGGGAGAATTGCTCAAGAAGGAAGGGAAGTTCAATAGTAGAAAAAGCCTCAGGTCAGTGACATTCAATGATGCTTAAAGGTTTGAGTTTGCAATGAATCGGATGGCCTCAGACAGCGTAACGGGGCTCTCTCTGTAGTTGCATGTGAAGAGGAGTCCTCGTCATGAGCCAGAAAGTGAATGGCGGGTGATAGGGTGACCCTCGGCAGTGTAGGGCCTGAGGAACTAGAATCCTGGTTTGAGGGCGGTGGAGGGTCTAGGCAAGGATTTCCTTAGAAAGCAGAAATGCATGTCTTCTCTATTGGATTATAAGCCCCTTAACAGCTGTGCAGTGTCTTAATGGTCTTTATTTCCTCAAGATGCCCCTTTGGAACCCATTATCTGTAGGAACCCACTATCAGTGTTTTAACTTGTCATAGATTGAATGAAAGATCCAGGGAGCCAAAATAAATAGGATTATAGGAAAGAAGTCCAAAAACAAGTGAGCAGTTTTATGACTCATTCAAAATTAGATAAGAGGCCATTTCAGGGAGATAATTCCTCTGTCTGACTGGGGCCCAGACTAGGGCAAAGCAAGCAAGGCCCTTGCCTCAGGCACCCCCCTTACATTTGGCACCCACAGCACTGCCTCACCCTAGCAGGGCTCTGTGAAGTCCAGCTAACTAAAGTGGTTTCCCTGAGGTGACTGGGTTGCATTATCATTTGGGACAGTTGACATTTTTCAAGTGTTGCAGCAATTTAGTTTCTCCTCATTAGTATTCTACATCCTCCAAGTTCCAAATCGAATATTTATTTCATGCTATCTCATTTTTTATCATGAGAAGATAAATTTTATGACTGAGAACTTTTTCCAGAAGAAATTAACTACAGAAATAACCAGCAATTTTTAGTATATCTGCATCAGGGAACAAGGCCATGTTATCTCCAATTAACTAACGATGAGCTTCTTTTGTTAAGCCCTGTAATGAGTAATTTAGAGCTTTTAGTCTATCTTGGGAGGATAAAATGTTCCATGATGTGCAGAGTAGGCTTGCTCCTAAGAGACAAATTTAGAAAACTGTTCAATTTCATGATAAAGGCTATGTTTACACTAGGGGGAAAAGTTGAATATTTGGAAAATGTGTGTAGCATTGAGATGGAATTTCTTCAGTTGTGTTCCATGCTTCATTTTTCTCTAAACCCCAATTTAGCTTTGATTACTATAAAAACAAAGCAGCAGGTTACAGGGGTTCGCAAGGAGTTTCAAAACCTGAGGGAAAATATTGTACTATTTCTGGCAAATGTAGGCATTGCCACACTTCTTTGATCATGAGGAGAGAAATAAATCTTAGAAAGGCGTTTTTAGTAATTTCCGAGAACATATTTCCCTAAAAAACATCAACAACGAAATTCCTGTTAAGGAAAGAAGATCATAATGGTGTTTTTCCCTCCCTCCAAAAGTGTGGCCTTGGGGCACCTGGGTGGCTCAGTTTCTTAAAGCCTCTGCCTTCAGCTCAGGTCATGATCTCAGGGTCCTGGGATCGAGCCCCGCATCGGGCTCTCTGCTCAGCGGGGAGTCTGCTTCCCCTTCCCCCTGCCTGCCTCTCTGCCTGCCTGTGATCTCTCTCTGTGTCAAATAAATAAATAAAATCTTTAAAAAAAGAAAAAAAAGTGTGGCCTTAAGGCCAATGTGATCACATGGCCTGAAAGTACTTTAAGAAAGTAAGATCTCACCTCTTCTCCGTTTAATTATTTAAAGGTGTTCCTTTACAACCTAGCCATACTTTTTTATTTGTATCATTATGATGTTATCCTTGATCCCTGTTCTATAGTCTGTGTACAGATATGGAGGGTTCTTCTAAAAGTTTGCAATTAATTAGTTTATTCACATTCCAGTGACGAAGAAGCTGTACAGAAATGGACATGAGGGGCAAGAGATTGCTGGGAGGGCATTTGAAAGAGAGATTGGGTAGGAAAACTATAGATTCATGGAGAAAACTGGTTGTAACCGTGAGTGTTAGCCCGATGGATCCAGCTTTCTTTTTTTTTTTTTTTAATATTTTATTTATTTGACAGAGAAAGAGAGAGATCACAAGTAGGCAGAGAGGCAGGCAGAGAGAGGGAAGCAGACTCCCTGCTGAGCAGAGAGCCCGATGTGGGACTCCATCCCAGGACCCTGAGATCGTGACCTGAGCTGAAGGCAGAGGCTTTAACCCACTGAGCCACCCAGGCACCCCGGATCCAGCTTCTAAGGAGATCATGAACGTACGAATAAAAGGGATGGGGAAAGAGAAGCGAGGTGCAGACAGAGTGCGTGGGCTCCATCAGTAAGTGGGAGGGCCCATCAGCAAACCACAGTTGGGCCATGTGTTCCTGACGGGCAAAACAAGAGTCCTGGTCGCTGACTTTCGGCCTCAGCAACCTTTAGCACATGCGTCAAATGTCAGAGAACAACCGTGCAATTTAATTTACTTGTGGTAATTCCATCTACCCTCTTCTGAATTGAGTGAAAAGGCTCACTTACCAAGATAGTAAATAATGTAGTGGTGTCGATAGTCTGGTAGTGATACTGTTGGCCCATAAGGAAGAGAAGACTATGATTAATGGAAGAAGTGACTCTCAGCAGGAAAGAGATATAGGTGCAGAGAAAAACGGGAAGAAATTCATATAAAGAGGTGATTCAGGGAGAGATTATGAGTGACTGGGACCAAGCCTATTGTATCAAGGCAAGTTGCAAATGGCTGAGGCTTTTTCGCAAAAAGCCTTTCGCTTTGCACAAAAAGCCCACGAAGCTGGAAAGTCAACACTGCTGTCCTCCATGAGATAAGGAGGTTGAGGGGTCTCCCGGGGGTCAGTGCGAGTGGCTGCAAGGTAAACGCTATCAGTAGACGTTACAGCTCAGTAGATCCCGAGCTGCCTCTCATAAATTCCTGTAACACCAATTTCTACATCCTAGTAAAATCTAGATTCCTTCCAGGAGCCCACCAGGCTCTCCATGTTCTGGCCCGGTGCGGTAGGCAGACTTGAACGATGGCCCCTGACGATCCCCACCTCCTGATAGTCATAGCCTTGTGTCCTCCCGACCTCTTGAGTGTGGGCTGTGACACCTCCCCCGAAATTAGAATACAGCAAAGGTGATGGGGTGTCACATCTCTGGTTGGGTGACAAAAGACTTTGACTCTGTCTGTTAGAAGGACCTCTCTTGCCGGCCTAGATGGAGGAAGCCGCCCTGCTGGAGAGGCCCGTGTGACGAGGGACTCAGATGGCCTTCCATGAATAGCAGCCAGGAACGGAGGTCCAGAACCACAGCCCTAAGGGAGCGGATTGTACCCACAGCCGTGTGCATGTTCTCCCCCTCACCCCCCAAGCTGTCAGATGCCATCACAGCCCTTGAGACCGTCTGAATCAGAGGATGCAGTTAAGCTGGACTTAGACTCCTAACCCACAGAATCTGAGATTATAAATGTATGTTGTTTTGAGTCGCTAAGAGTTATATAATGTATTACACAGCAATAGATAATATAATTTTATATGTGGTCAGTTTCTCCCCAACCCTACGAGAATGTAAACTATAAAAAAGAGAGATAGAGAAAGAGAGAGAGAGAGAGAGCTTTTGTCTGTTTTTTCCCCCACCAGTGCCTTTATTAACCCTATAATTATGCCTGACACACAGTATTTGACCAGCGTACTTGTTGAACGAATCTACATGTATTCAGGAATAACACAGTTAAGCCATAGCCTTTATAAATAAGCTAAAAACATTCATACTTTGGTAAACTTTGTTTTTATTAGAATGTATATATACATATGGTATTAGTTTAAACACCTGAATATCAACATACAGATGCAGATACACACACACACACACACACTCACTCACTCACTCACCACAAATACATGCATATAAATTGGATGTGAGTACAAACCATTGCACTTTGCACATGAAAGAACAAGTGCAACCGAGGCGTTATTTAGGAACTCATTTGGCATTTCCCTTCCCATTCACATGAGTATGGTCTCTGCTTCCAGAGACGAGCTGTGTCGATGGAAGCCCAATTAGGGCATGTGGAAACTACCTCCCTTCAAAGGCACTGCCTTCAAAACACAGGCTGTCCATCTTGGTGTTTCAATGCCTTTGCATGAAATAGATCTCTGTCGCATTTCTCCTCTCATTCAGCATATTCTTCAGCTGCAGAATTTCTTTGTTTCTTCTTATGATTTCTGTCCCTCTGTTAAACTCACTTTGTGTATTGTGTTCCTGATCTCATTGAATTCTCTGTGCTTTCTTGTAGCTCGCTGAGCTTCCTTACAACAACTATTTTGAATTCTTTACTGGGCAAATCCAAGACTTCCATTTCTTTGGGGTCCGTTACTGGAAAATTATTGTGTTCTTTGGTGATGTCATTGTTTCCTTGATTTTTCATGTTCTTCAGACTGTTGCATGGCCGTCTTTCTGTTTGAAGAAGCACTCACCTCCACCAGTCTTTACTGACTGGCTTTGGAAGAGAAATCACTTCAATCCATCCTGCTCGAGATGCTGAGGCTTTCTCAGACCTCTTGTATGGTTATGCCTTCTCTACCCTTCCTGTTCCTTCTTAGGGAATTCTAAGGCTGTATGCCATCTATGGACCCTACAAAAGCAGGCTGGGTGCCGACAGCTTGTTTTAGCTCTCCAGGTGGTGCTCAGTGCTCAAGTTTATGTGCTGTCTTTCAGTCCCACAGAGTTGGGCCAGCTGTCTGTGTGTTCTGCAAAGTCTCACCCTGGCCACTATCAGGGGTGCACACAGGGAGCTACCGTGATGTGGGTGTGAGGGAGAGGTATACAGAGCATTTGGAGTACTTGTGGGCCAGCTGAGGAGAGTCATGCATGAGGTGCCCCAGCGGCTCATTTGCAGGCTTTCTGATGGGGTCCGTGAAGTAGTTAATAGGGTCTGTATCCCTTTGATGCCTTTTGAAAGCCCCAGCCCCTGCTTACCTGGCAGGGGGGATGGTGTGAGCACAGGGACCCTGTTGCTCTATCATCTGCTCCCTGCCCCCCACCTGTGCAGCCCATATCTACCCTCGGTGGGGCAGCAATAAAATGGGCCTGTTGGGGCACCTGGGTGGCTCAGTGGGTTAAAGCCTCTGCCTTCACCTCAGGTCATGATCTCAGGGTCCTGGGATCGAGCCCCGCATCGGGCTCTCTGCTCAGTGGGGAGCCTGCTTCCCCCTCTCTCTCTGCCTGCCTCTCTGCCTACTTGTGATCTCTCTCTCTCTATGTCAAATAAATAAATAAATAAAATCTTAAAAAATAAAAACAAAAAATGGGCCTGTTTGGCAGTATCCTGCACCGCTGAGGACGCTGGGTGCTCACTCACATGCTCTCCCTGCCCCCGTGGGAGAGATCGCAGGCCACAGAGGGCTCCTTTGGTGCTGAGCTGTGCTGCCTTATGCCATGACGTGGGTAAAGTCAAACTGTCCCTCTTAGCCTCTTCATTGTCTGATCTTGAATTTCTCTTTTTTTTTTTCTTCAGTGGTGCTCTGGAACTTCTCCACTGGACTCCCAGACTTCTAAAGGTACTCTCCTGTGCAAGGTTGTCAGAGTCGGTGTTCCTTCCAGGGAGAGTGACAGGAAACTCCTATTCTCCCCTTTTGCCAACACCATTCTCTCTTGTTTTTCTTATGTGCATTTATAAGTTTAGATTCTGATTTTCTGTTGACTATTTACACCTGAGTTTAGCCTGTTTGGGCCAAGGTCTTTTCTTTTCATGGCCCAGCCAGGAATTGGCATTTTTTTTTTCCTGTAAAAGGCCAGATAGCACATATTTTCAACTTTGTGGACCATATGGTTTCTGTCCCAATTACTTCATTGAAACATGAAGGCAGCCACATCTATGAGATGTGAGCCTGTGGGTTTGATTGTGTTCCAGTAACACTTTATTTACAAAAAGAAGTGATGGGCTGAATTTGGCCCACGGGCCACAGTAACTTTGTGGCATGTTCCTTGGCCTGGTTAGCTCCCTGCCCAGCGCCACTCAGGTAGGAGGATGTGTATAAAAGAGCATTATAGCTCGTTGCTTTGGGTTGTGGTAATTTACCAGGGAGACTGCGGGGGATGCATAAAACAGACACGTTGTGGTTCATATCATGCCTTATGACTTCATAGTTGTAGGACTGCCTGTGCATTCATTAATCCCTCAGTGTGCACACATAGATAGTCATATTGTTAATCACAAACAGTATTTTTCTAGTATGTTTTCTGGTGAAGGAGTTAGGCAGGAGCCAAAGGGGATAGGTTGGAAGCTGACTTTGCAATCATCCTAGGAATGAGAATTCAGGGGTGAACAGAAGATGAAGGCACCGGACATCTGGTGTTTGAAAGGACAGATCCTATTGAGTTGATATTCCAATCCCCTGTCATAGCTCTGGCTCTCTCTTCTGAAAATCACCGATCCAAGCTGTTTGAGGGAAAATGCCATTGTTTCTCTTGCCTTTGTGTGTTGTTAATTTCATAGTTCTGGGTCTTGCCCTGGAATATCCTTAATCAATATTTGACTATTTGCAGAGGGTTTTGTGTCTTATTCCTCTGTGAGGCTGATATGAAATGATTCCAGACATTCTGTGACCATCCGCTGCCAATTTTTCTTTTCACGTAGGTTACCTGGAACTGTTTTCAAGCTCAACAGCAGGTCAGCTACCAATTTCTAGCTGTCTTTAGAAGTCTTAGTCATTCATTGGGATTTGGGGAATTTGTAGCATGATCTTTAATTTTCTTTCCATTAGGATGACATGTCACATGGTGTCCAGGTGATCTTTTCCAAATAAGTGAATAATTAATTTTCTCCAGTTGTGGAGGGACTAACAGAGTATGGAGGCTGTATTTGGGAATCTGGCTTTGCAGTTAGAGGGCTCTGTGTTTGAATTTGTAACTCTGCCCTCACCCTGTGATTTCGGCCCCCTTGCTTAATCCCTCTGAAGATAAAACCATGCATGGGAAAATACGGGATTAATAACTCCTTCCTTTTGGGATAGCTTTAAGAGTAGGAACTAATGTAAATAAAGCTACTCACACAATGCATTGCACAGAACACTTGCTCGATAAATGGAAAATAGTATTAAAATGAGAAAATAGTGGAATTATAAGAAGACATACATTGTACTACTGATTGAGTGCTGAAAATTCTTAATACAGTTAAATAAAAATGATGCAGTGTAACCATTAAATTAAGAATTATGTTGAGGGATCCTGGGGACCTCAGTTGGTTAAGCATCTGACTCTTGATTTCTGCTCAGGTCATGATCTCAGAGTCCCAGGATCAAGGTCTGTGTTGGGCTCCATGCTCTGCTGGGAGTCTCCTTGATATTCTCTTTCCCTCTTCCTCTCCCCTCACTTGCACACACTCTTTCTCTCAAATGAATAAATAAATCTTCCAAAAAAAGAATGACATTGAGAGCAACTTTTTAGTTTATGCTAATGAGACAGAGTGCAGCATAAGGTGGGAGAATATAAATAACTATAATTGTCCATTATTTCTAATTTGCATTAACCACTCATCACTTGTCTTTTCAGTAGGTTTGTGCTTACTAATAACAGTAACAAACTTTATTACCTCGGTTCCATTCTGTGCTCAACTTTGGCTAAGTCCCAAGGAGTAGAGCTCTTGCTCCAAGTGGGGCAGAGGGGGGTTCCTGCTTGAATACCCATCTGTCATGAACAGTTAGCCTTAGAGCACATGAAAACAAGGTCCTTTTCCCAACATGTGAGGGCAGTTCACATTCCTTTAAGGTGACTACACAATAGCAGTATTTGGGAAAATTACCTAAATTCCCTGAGTTTTAATTTTGTCATCTGAACAACAAGAAGGTGTGGTGCTTTGGGCCTCTGAAATCTTTTGCCAGCTCTAATATTCTATAATTTCAGGGCATTTCTACTGCAAGAATCAGAAGTGTTGTATTTTTCTCCCCAAATGCCCATTTCAAGACTCAAACCAAATTTCATCCTTGCTGAGACAAGGCCTAGAATATCTGACCTATTTACCCATCTCCCTCCTGTTTTTTCGGCTGATAGCTGCAATTACTCAGCGCAAATTCATCACAAATATTCTCTGACTAAAGTCATGCTAGAATTAATTTCTCAACCATTTGAGATGGTTTAAAATACTGTTGGCTAGGGTGCATTCATTAAGTACTATAGTTGCATTTAGATCAGTCACTGTTCGTCTTTTCCCCTATTTTCAATGGAAAGCAAAGAGTTCTCTCTCCATTCTGCCCTCCTTGCTTGTGCCTTCTTTAGGATCTTGGTCTGGCAGCTGCAGAATCCGTGTGGCAGCAGACTTCTGATTCCTGCAGCTGCTGTCTGAGTGCTTCCCAAAGCTCCGGACTGTGAACCGAATCCAAAATCTTTGCTGTTTCCATAGCAACCGGGACAGCCACAGGTCCCGGCATTTTGGAAGATGAGAGAGCAGATATGTATGTTATATAATAGAGTTGTGTGTTTTTGAAAACATTTATTCTTTTTTTTTGGTTAAGATTTTATATATTTAGGGGCAACCTGGGTGGTGCAGTCAGTTGGGTGGCTGAGTGTTTCAGCTGAGGTCATGATCTCATTGTTGTGAGATTGAGCCTGAGTTGGGATTCATGCCCAGTGTGGAGTTTGCTTGAGATTTTCTCTGTCTGTCTGTTCCTCCTGCTCCTGCTCCCTCTGTCTCTCTGCCAAACAAATGACATCTTTTTTCATAACTAAACTAAAATAAATAAACTCTTATTTATTTATTTGAGGGAGAGAGAGAGAGAGAGAGCATGCTTGTGGGGGGAGGGGCCGAGGGAGAGGGAGAGAGAAAATCTCAAGCAGATTCCCCGATGAGCACAGAGCCCAATGTGGGGCTCGATCTCTCCATCCTGAGATCACGACCTGTGCCAGGACGAAGAGTTGGATGCTCAGACAACTGAACCACCCAGGCACCCCCTGAAAACATTCATTCTGAATTCTTGAAAAATCACACAAAATATTAGCCATCAAGAGGATTTGATTTTGGGAGACAGTCAAGGAATCAGTTAATAAATGGGATATTCGCATTCTCCCCAGAATTTCTTTTCAGTATAAGCCACATTGAACATGAGCAAAGTACATCTGTGAATTCTGTCCAATTCTGTTCTTCTGACTCCCTAGTGTTCAAAGATGGGCCCTATAGATGTGGTGGAAGATAAAGAATTTTCCACCTCCTTCTCGGTGATTATTGTGAATGATCTATTGAAGGCTGCTGAAGGCTTTCTTTCTCTCAGTGTTAGCGCTTCTTCCTGCATTCTGACTATGGTTTGCGCTGCTATGGAACTTTCTGTCTCTTTCTACCTTTAGATTATAAATAAAGAGTCAAAGTACTGAGGTTTTCATACCCATTTTTCAGACAATTTTGTGTCAGGTAGACACTATTTAATAGTTAGGATATTTCCCATTTAGAGGAAGCTCTCCAGAATTCTGATACAAGTGTTTGTGGTGGGAGACTTGGCTGGGATCACACTGACATGTTCTGGAGGCATCTTCTGTGCCAGGCTCTGCCAAGGCCGCTGCTTTGTAATCTCTCAAGCCTCCCACTCTGGGAACCAGGCAGGGCTGGCCGTCAGCTGGTGTCTCTCGGAGGGGCTCACCGTGGTCTGTGGCCAGTGTGAGTTGTTGGCGACCCTTTTCATTGTTTGTTACTCATACCAGACTGGCACTTAAATACTTTAAATACCACACTTGAGAAAAGTTATTAATATCCCTCTTATAGAATCTAAAGAAACATACAGATTTACAGAAAATAGTCTTACAGAAAGGTATCTTTTCACAAATGACTAAGCTGTTTAGATTTACTTTTTAAATTCAGTAAGCTGTGCTGTGTCAGTTATACATTTTTGAGAGCCCTATTGCATAAAGAATTTATATAACTTTTACCTCTGTACCCAATATTCAAAGACAAGGGTGTTTCTGTGTTTTCACGTGAATACAGCCCACAGGCTGTCTACTGGAGAATGTATGTATTTTTCTCTTTTCTCTTCATTATCATGTGGGGTTACATTTAGAAGCAATTTAAGAAGATTTGTGACAAGACAAGTGAGCAAGATTCTGTGCTATTGATCGAATGTCCATGTGAGGATGTGCTGTAATAGTAATAGACGGGTAATCTATACATTCAGACTCATGGAATGTATTCTGTTCTCCAAAGAAATTGGGCCAAGATGTTTGCCACAAGCCCATTTGCTGAAAGGCTGAAATGCAAGCTGATGAGTACAGTTAGAGAACATAAATTGATCCTCCGATTTAAAGGAAGAATGGACTCGATTGTCTCATTGAGAACAGACGCATTGTGCTTCCATTTATAAATTTAGATTTTGGTTTGATCATTTTATTTTAAAAGCACAATAGGACTTGGAGAGTTCTTGCGAGCCACTTTCTCCATGCCTGACAAGTGGATAAAAATATGTAATAAAGCCAATTGCTCTGAGATGGAAAAGAATGTGCAAATCATTAGTATTTTTAGAAAATCATTATAGTTTAAACTCCTCACATGCCTTTGTCAAGTGAATACAATTCACAGATGATGTTAAGGCAATTTAAACACAGCAGTTTTTGGTGGAACTATATTTAAGATGGAATCTATAAAGAATGTCCAAGATGGCTAGTTACTTGCTCTCAGATTATAAAACTAGGGTTTTTATGCTAAACATAAAATTACCCTAAAACCTTTAATACTCACTTTAAAACCTTCAGCGTAGTCTTGTAATGTATGGTTGTCATTTACAATGCAATGTATATAGTTCCTTTTCCTATTTTCCATTTCTCATTGCTGAAGAGTAGGAAATGCAGCCTGGCATTTGACTCTGGAAATTAACAATTTGGAAAACTCAAGGGGGAAACTCACTTAGAAATAAAATATTCATTTATGTTTTTATTGCTCGTTACTTTAAACTGTTCCCTTTGATGCATAATGTTCGCATGATGATTAGTGACTTGAGTTAGCCTTTCCTATAAAAGAGGAAGAAAAAAATAAATTTGTGGGGAAGTTTAGCACCAAAAGAAATATTTATTCTTCACCCTCCCACATTTACTGACTTTCCTCAAGTGGTAAGAATTTGAGGAATCAAAGGATACACTTGGGGGAAAAAAGCAATTGCTGAAATGTGTATATGTAGACTTATTTGCATATATATTTTATTTTGGAAGGGGTCTATCAGGAAATTATAGGCTGCTATAGGTGACCTACAGAGAGTGTTCCTTTTGGGCAATACCCAGTACACCTTGAGAAAGTGGGTGTTAATAGTCAACAGAAGGAAAGTAAAGTGTGTTGAAGGATAGGAGTGTATCACAGATGCGTAAAAGTAGGCAGATAGGGAACCATAGTGGCAAATTGAGGCCCTCAGTAGTGACATTAGAAAGCACAGTCAAGAACTTTCAGTCATAAGGGGACTGAACAGAGACAGAATCTGATGTTCCCTACTGTGGTCACTGGGGAGCCAGGTCTGTCAGAAGGCTGGGAAAGCCGTGGAGGGGGTAAAGCCTGATCAGGACTCAGACTGCCATCAGTGCATCCTCAGTCAGTCCAAGATAATACATTCAAGGGCCATTATATGTTCAAGTCTGTTGCAAACCCGAAATAGGTTTGCTTAGTGGATTTCTGTTTTGGTTTTCCAAAAACGCATTTTGATTTTTTTACTGACAACAGAAAATTCTCTCAAGTTGTTGTTGTTGTTTTGGTGGTTGTTGTTATAAGGACACTTAACATGAGATCTACCCTCAGTACATTTTAAGTGCACGATACAGTATTGTTAACTACTGTAGGCACAATGTAGTAAGGCAGATCTCTGGAACCTACTCATTTTACAGAACTGAAACTCTGTGCCCATCTTCCCTCTCCACCAGCTCCTGACAGCCCCCATTCTACTCACTGCTTCTGTGTGTTTGATTACCCTAGGTACCTCTTATAAGCAGAAGCATACACTATTTGTACTTTTGTGACTGGCTTATTTCATTTAGCATAATGGTTTATCCATGTTGTCACAAATGGCAGGATTTCCTTCTTTTTAAAAGGCTGAATAATACTCAGTCGTATGTATGTGTATATCACATTTTCTTTTTTAAAAAATATTTTATTTATTTATTTGACACTGAGAGAGCGAAAGAGCGCGAGAGAGAGAGAGCGAAAGAAAACAAGTAGGGGAACATGAGGAAGACACAGAGGGAGAAGCGGGCTCCCCGCTAAGCAAGGAGTCCAACAGGGGGCTCGATCCCAAGATCCCGAGATTATATGACCTGAGCCGAAGGCAGATGCTTAACTGACTAAGCCACCCAGGTGCCCCTATATCTTATTTTCTTTACCCATGCATCTGCTGGTGGGCATTTACGTCATTCTTATCTCTTGCCTTCTATGTCATGTTGCAGTGAACACGAGGGTATAGATACCTCTTTGATATCTGGATTTCAGTTCTTTTGGATTTATACCCAGAAGTGGATTTTTTAGATATAGACTCAGAGTGGAATTGCTACATCGGATGGCAGTTCTTTGTAAAAAATTTAAAGTAACTTCCATACTGCTTTCCCCTGGGGCTGTAGCATTTCACATTTCCATCAACAGTGTACAGGCTTCCCATTTATCTGCATCTTTGCCAACACTTGTTATCTTTTTTTTTTTTTTTTTTGATAATAGATATTCTATCAGGTGTGAGGTGGTATCTAACTGTGGTTTTAAATTTTTCATTTTCCTGATGCTGTCATACTGAGTACCTTCTCATATTACCTGTTGATGATTTATATGTCTTCTTTGGAGAAATTCCTATCCAAGTTCTTTGCCCACTTTAAAATCTGGTTATTTTTTTAAAAATAAAAAAAAATAAAATTAGTTTTTTTTATTCTTGAGTTGTAGGGATTTCTTTTGTATTTTAGATACTAACCCCTTATCAAATACATGGTTTAGAAATATTTTCTCCTCTCAATTTACTAAGCCACCTTTTTACTTTTTTGGTTTTTCCCTTTGCTGTGCAGAAGCTTTTTACTTTTATGTAGTTCTTCTTGTCTATTTTTGCTTCTGTTGCTTGTGGTCTTATGTCATATTCAAGAAATCATTGCCTCCATATAGACTCATTGAGTCACTGCATTGTGTACCTGAAACTAATGTAACATCATGTGGCAACTATAGTTCAATTAAAAAAAAAAAAAGAAGAAGAAATCATTGCCTAAACCAGTGCCATGGAGCTTTATCCTTGTTTTCTCCTAGGAGTTTTATAATTTCAGACTTTACATTTAAGTCCTTAATCCATCTGAGGACAAGTTTTTGTGAGTCGTGTGTGATGGGGATCTAATTTCATTTACTTACATGTGGATGTCCAGTTTTCCCAGCACCATTTTTTGAAGACATTGCTTAAGTTTTTCAAGTAGATATATAGAAGTAATTATAACACTAAGGCTAGCTCCTGAGCAGACTGGTTGTGTTACACTATTGCTGTGTGAACGGTGTGCTGGGAAGTCCCTGTCTCTGGGGCATACACACACACACACAGAGGCAGCACACATACACACTCTCAAGGCCACCTGTCATATGTGCTTCTGGTTGTTGTGACAGCCATGTAGCATGACCTTCAAACCAGAGACTTTCTTTCTCCCTTGCAGAAAATCAAATATTTCCATATGTATATATATATGTATATAAATACACACACACACACACACACACACA
>CM053612.1:98365270-98382596 GCA_028646535.1 Procyon lotor
CACAAGAGTTCCTTTTTTTCCTCCACATCTTGACCAACACTTGTTTCCTGTCTTCTTGATTTTAGCAATTCTAACAGATGTGAGGTGATACCTCATTGTGGTTCTGATTTGTATTTCCCTGACGATGAATGATGTTGAGCATCTTTTCATGAGTCTGTTTATGTGTCATGTGTCCTAAGAGACACATGTAGAAAAATGTTGCTTTGGTTGGTGTCAGAGAAATTACTGCTTATGTTCGCTAGCATTTTTATGGCTTGAGGTCTGATGTTTAGGTCTTGAAACCATTTTGAGTTTATTTTTGTGTATAATATTAAAAATAGTACTTTTCATAAGTAATTATTGATATATATACATTTGTTATCATTTTATTATTTGTTTTGTGGTTGTTTATGAAGATCCGCTCTGATCCTGTCCTGTCTTTCATGTTTTGCTGATTTTCTGTAGTGATATATTTGGACTTTGTTCTTTTTTTTCTTACATATTTATTACTGGTTTTTGATATCTCATTACCATTAGGCTTGCATATAAGATCTTCTACATATAGCAGTCTATAATGAGTTGTTTAATTTGGAACTCATTTTTTTTCTTCCCATGTTTTAGGTATATGTTATTATATCTTATATCCTTTTATTTTGTGAGTTCCTTGACTGATTTTTTTTTACAGAAATTTTCATTTTTACTGCTTTTGTGTTTCCTACCTTTATATTGTCACTTTTACTCTCTTCTTTCCACTCAAAGTGTTATGCCCAGATTTTGAAATCCCCGAAGACCACCAGGGAGCTGAGTACGATGCAAAAGCAAAAGAGCCTTTATTCGAGCTAGCTCAAGCTCAGTCTCCCACACTCACCGACGCAGCGGCGTGACGTAGAGAAAGAGAGTGAGTTTCAAAAAGTGCTGCAGTTTTATAGGGGCCAGTGGCCAATGAGATTATAACACACACAGAAGTTGCATAGTCATGTTAGGCCACACGCAGGTGGCCAATTGAATTACAGTTTACCCTATGGTAGCTGTTTGAAATAGCCTATCACTCTGGTCAGAATTGGCCTGCAAATTTGGCGGGCAAAAGGCGGGTTTTACATCCTCTGGCGGTTAGGGGTTCCTCATTCCTATCGGCTAACTCAAACTCAAGGGCCCGCTGGGCAATGTTCTGACATTCTGTGACCTTTCTCAGGAGCAGGTCACATAGGGGTTATACACAAGATGTCGGGTGTAGCACAAAATGGAGTTAGCCTTGCTCTGCTCTTTCAAAAGAGCCTCCTTTAATATATGATGCGAGACTGGTTTAGTGGTTGTGAACTCCTTTAGCTTTTGTTTGTCTGGTAAACGTTTTTTTTTTTTTGGTCTGGGAAACTCTTTATCTCCCTTTCTGTTCTGAATGACTGCTGGATAGAGTATTATTGGTTTGAAATAATGGTTTTGAAATTTCTTTCATTTCAGGACTTCAGATATATCATGCCACTTTCTTCTGAGTCACAAAGTTTCTGATGATAAATCTGCTAGCTTTACGGCATTTCCCTTGTAAGATACTATCTTCTTTTGTCTTCCTGCTTTAAAATTTTTTTCTTTATCACTGTAAGTTAACTGACTTACAATATGTCTTGGAGTGGATCTGTTTTTGTTGACTTTGATGGGAGTTCTCTCTGCCTCCTGGATGTGGATATCTGTTTCCTTCTCCAGATTAGGGAAGTTTTCTGCTATTATTTCTCTAAATACATTTGCTGCCCCCCCCGCCCTTTTCTTTCTTCTTCTTCTAGGACTCCTGTAATATGGATGTTATTACGTTTGACGGAGTTACTGACTTCCCTAAGTCTGTTCTCATTTTACATAATTCTTTTTTTCTGTCTTTTGTTCAGCTTGATTACTTTCCTTTTCCTTTACTCTGTCTTGTAGGTCACTGATTCATTCCTCTTCTTCTTCCATCCTTCTGTTCATTCCATCAGGTTTGTTTCTCATTTTGTTTATTGTATCCTTTATCTCTTCTATGTTTTTCCTTGTCTCTGTGTTAAGGGTCTCACTCATGTCTTCCATTCTTTTCTCAAGTCCAGGGAGTATCCATCTGATCATTACTTTAAATTCTCTATCAGACATCTTGCTTAAATCTGTTTTGCTTATCTCTCTGGCCATGGCCTTGTGTTGTTTTTTATTTTGGATAAATTTCTCTGTCTTCTCCTTTTGTCTGTGCCTGTTTCTGTGTGTTAGGAAAGGTAGATCCATTTCCTGTTCTTGAGGGTAATGGCCATATGAAGAAGAGGTCCTGGAGTGCCCTGCTGTAGAATGCCTCCTGTTCCCCAGGGCCTGGTACTTCCCAGAGTGTCTCCAGTGTGTGCTGTGTGTGCTCTGCTCTTTTCTCCTCGTTGCTTTATCCTTCAGGCCAGTTATCTGCAGAGGTTGTCTTTGCCTGCTGTGAGCAGTGCTTGGTTCCTGGGCTGAATGTGGTGTATTTTAAGTAGGTGTGCTCTAGTCTGCTTATGAAATGAAACCTGTTGCCATTGCCACCAGAATTGAGGCTCTACAAAACTTTTGCATCAGGAGACACAGTGGCAGGGGTTTGGGCAGATCGGTTGGGAGGGACCCTGCCACACTGGAACTCAGGCAGGAGAGACTGGGATGGGTGGTTCCTCCAGAGTATGGGTTGGTGGGGCTTGGTGTAAGCAACTCAGGTAGCCAGTGTCCCCTCTGTGCTGGTTCTGCAGTTGGCCCTGTGCTTATGCTGACGGGATAGGGGGAGGGAAATGCTGCCGGCCAATTCCTTTGTTCCTGGAGGGTTCTCTCCATGAATGCTGTCTGTCTGGACTGCAAGCAAGATGAGTGAATAACTTTCTCACTCTGTGCCCTAGGTGCCCTTCAGATCGCTGTTTCCATGCTGTGTGTCGATGGGCTATTTGCCTGCCTTCGCTCCAAGAGCACCCCAATTTCCTCTGAGCTCTTTTAGAATCACGCACATTGACCCTTTAGAACCCCAGGCTTCAATAAGCCTTGATAGTTGCAGGAAGTCACAAAATTTGGCCCCTTTGCAGTTCAATTTCCAAGAAGCCCATTACTATGGGGAATCCTTTCGCCATGTGCTGTGTGTTTATCCCTTGCCCTCCTCCACGCCTGTGGCTCCCTTCTCACTGCAGGGGCCACTATCCATTCTTCTTCAAAGCCGTGTCTCCATACTTCCTACCGTCTTCAGCGTGGCCTCTTTTCTACTTTTAGTTGTGGAGTGAGTTCTGCCAGTCTTCAGGTCAGTTTCTGGGCTACTTAGGCTGATTTGATAGTTATCTGGTTGTGTTCATGGCATGAGGGAGTGTTGAGTCCTCCTACTTCGCCTCCATCTTCCAACCTTTGGCTGAAAGGGTCTTTAAGTAACAGAATGACCTTGGGGCAAATCAACAGAAAGTGAAGTTGGTATCTAGCAGAGTAGATAATACTTGTTTTCAGGCAATCTCACTCAAAAGCTCTGTTTGGAAACTAGAGGTTTTGTATGAAGCTGGATGATTGAGCGTGAAATGGTGGCCATCCTCTCATACTCCAGTCTCCTAGAGGGCTCCCCAGAACTCCAATGGGCTTTCACAGCACAGTGTGAAGCTCAGCGAACTAGCTTGTCTCCATGGTCTTGTCCGGCAACAAAAGTTTGGGATATATTGTTACTGTATACTGTGGCATTCCCCGAGGTGGGAACTTCTGAGTTTTGTTTTATGCCAGGTTGGTAGAAGCTGATGATGTCAGCTACCTCCAACATTGGGCCAGCTCTATCACCCAAATGGAAAGAATGATGTGGGCTGGCCAAGGCTTGTGTTATCCTATTTATAACTCTTCAGATGGTGGCATAAATGCCATCATTATCAGAGGCTCTCGTGGGATGGAAAGTGAACAATAACCTTCAGTTGGGTCTTCCTGACAGCCTTATATTCTGTGCTGTGGGGGTGGGTTAGACATAATGATGCACAATGAATGACTTGGTTAATATAAGAGCTATTTTCTCAGCACATCTGAAGAAGATGGGATGTGCGAGTGTTTGGCATTTTAATCAGATTATATGTCAGATTTTGTTCCTTAAGCAATCAATCAAGTAGAAGAAGAAAGAAAGTAAAACAAAAAGGCAATAAAATGACAGCAAAGATCTAGAAATATACAAGCAATAGGAAAACACAGCTCGACAATTCTATAGCCTCAGGCTGCACATTAGAAGTCTGTGGCGAAGGGCATAATATTATGCATAAGAGAGGAAAAAATTATGTGCTTTTATGTTAATTCAATTCAGGAGACAATAGTATTTTCCTAAAAGGCAGAGAGTGAGGATAAACTGGCATGCAGTGGAAAAATTGACAAGGCACATTCATTTAATGACATTGCAGTTTTGTTCTCTGTAAGCACTGCTGTATCCGTATCCCACAAAATTGGAGGTGCTTTATTTCTATTAATGTTCACTTCACAATATTTTATAGCTTCACTTGTCATTGGCCTTTTGGTTATTTAAAAGAGTGCTGCTGGATTTGAAAATGTTATCTTGTTTTGTGATTGATTTCTATTTTTATTATGTTCTGGTCTGAGAACATGATCTGTATGATTCCAGTTGCTTAACAGTTGTTTTATGGTCCAGTATATGGTCAGTCCTGGCAAATGTTCCAAATGTCCTTGAAAAAAATATGTATTATTCAGTTACACCTTGTATATATGTCTTCTGTCAATGTCATTTCTGTGAACTTGATTAATAATGTTGTTCAATGTTTTGTCTTAACGAGGAAAAATGTAGACTGTTTAGTCAGTCTTCAGAGGTAATATCAAATGATGAATAGGGATAATTGGATAATTTTCCAGGCAAACAAAAACATCTGCTCCTTCGATACAGCTAAGCTAAACACAGATTTTTATTACTAAGAATGAGGATATTTGATACAGATCATCTAAACTGACGGTAAGTTAGTAAAACTTACGATTGACTTTTCCTGTTAAGTTATTGTGGGATAATGATTTTATTCTTTATAGTCAAAAATGTCTATTCTAAGGACATCCAATACTGGTATATAAATATCTATATTTTTGAAACAGAAAAAAGGGAAATATGTACATGGAAATACATTCTGTACTTCACACAGAAATAGTCTGCAATTCTGTTAAGCTGTTTCTGGGCCATGTGAAATATGACCCGATTTCAATACTCCAACATAACAAATTTTGCTAGTTTTCTGTTGTATAGTTAAGATAAGCACATTAATTAGGCGTATTGTTAAAGGTGACCCAATACTGCCAAAACATATGTTTTATTAACAATCCATAATTTTGTCTCCATTTTCTCAAAATAACAAAATATTTCAGTTGAATTTTAAATCTCAACCAGAAATTGTTTGTTTGTTTAAGATTTTATTTATTTATTTGTCAGATAGAGAGAGAGAGACAGAGAGAGTGAGCATAAGTAGAGGGAGTGGCAGGCAGAGGGAGAAGCAGGCTCCCTGCTGACCAGGAAGCCCAATATGGGACTTGATCCCAGGACCCTGGGATCAGATCATGACCTGAGCCAAAGGTAGACACGTAACGACTGAGCCACCCAGGTGTCCCCAGATATATTTTTCAAATGTACCTTCCTTCTTGTTCAACTGCACAGAGTCATTGTGCAATGACTAGAAATGTTAGAAATATGCAAGTAGCTGGAAACTTATGACTCTTTACTGTATAACTTTACAGCATATAATTTGGCATTTTTTTCCCCCAAGTACTAGTTTTCTGTCACAGTAGCAAGTAGACTGTTAATGACAGGGATGCTTTCCTTAAAAGTGCATGTGTCTCATCCATAAAGAAAACAGTTCGTGTTGAAACTCATTAAGTGTGCTGGGCCATTCTTTATCTTTGAGCTACACAGGTTGTTCTGGAGTTAAAAGAAATCCTCCTGCATGAGGACGCCTGGGTTAAGCATCTGCCCTTGGCTTAGGCGATGCTCCCAGGGTCCTGGGATTGAGCCCTCATTGGGCTTCCTACTTAACGGGGAGTCTGCTTCTCTTTCTACCTTCACTACTCTCACTGTTTGGGTGCTCTGTCAAATAAATAAAATCTTAAAAAAAAAAAATCCTACTCCATGAAGGGAATTAAATATATTTTTAGTCCCAAAGATTGGGCAGCTGCTTTTGAACTCATCTTTGCGGGTGGTTGGAAATGCATTTGGTACCTGAAGGAGAATGTAGCTCAGAGACAGTTGTACGGCTCAGGAGTCCAGTCTCTGCTCTCTGTTTATCAGATGCTAGTGGCATTTCTTGATGTCAGAAACTCATTCATATTGGACAACTTTCTAATCAATCGTAACATACCAACATGTCTTTAAAAATTTTTTAATTTAAATTAAATTTAATTAACATATACTATGTTATTAATTTCAGAGGTAGAATTCAGTGATTTGTCAGTTGCATACAACAACTAGTGCTTATTACTTCAAGTTTCCTTCCTTTTTTAAAATATTTTATTTATTTATTTGACGAGAGAGAGAGAGATCACAAGTAGGCAGAGAGGCAGGCAGAGAGAGAGGGAGAGGCAGGCTCCCCTCTGAGCAGAGAGTCCGATGCAGGGCTCGATTTCAGGACCTTGAGATCATGACCTGAGTCGAAGACAGAGGCTTCGGCTGAGCCCCCCAACGTGCTGCACTTCAAGTTCCCTTCTTGATGATCATCACACAGTTACCCAATCCCCCATCCCTCCTCCCCTCTAACAGTCCTCAGTTTGTTTCCTATAGTTAAGAGTCCCTATGGTCTGCCTCCCTCTGTTTTCCTCTTACTTTATTTTTCCTTCCCTTCCCCTGTGTTCATCTGTTTTGTTTCTTAAATTCCACATATGAGTGAAATCACATGGTATTTGTTTTTCTCTGAGTGACTTATATTTCACTTAGCATAATACCCTCTAGTTCCACGTCATTGCAAATGGCAAGAGTTCATTTTTTTTTGGTGGTTGAGTAATATTCCATTATGTATATGCATATGTATCACATCTTTTTTATCCATACATCTGTCAGTGGACATCTGAGCTCTTTCCGTAGTTTGGCTTTTGTGGACATTGCTGCTACAAACATTAGGGTGCACGCGCCCCTTCGAATCACTATGTTTGTATTCTTTGGATAAATACTTAGTAGTGCAATTACTGGGTCATCGGGTAGCTCTAGTTATCACTTTTTGAGGAATCTCCACAATGTTTTCCAGAGTGGCTGCACCAGCTTGCATTCCTACAAACACTGTAAGAGAGTTCCCTGTTCTCCACACCCTTGATAACATCTGTTGTTTCCTGAGTTATTAATTTTAGCCATCTTGACTGGTGTGAGATGGTATTTCATTGTGGTTTTAATTTGCATTTCCCTGATGCTGAGTGATGTTGAACATCTTTTCATGTGTCTCTTGGCCACTTGTATGTTTTCTTTGGAGAAATATCTGTTCATGTTTTCTACTCATTTCTTGAATTTCTAAAAATTTCTAGATTTTTTGGGTTTTTTTGGGTGTTGAGTTTGATAACTTCTTTATAGATTTTGGACACTGCCACTTATCTGATAAGACATTTGCAGGTATCTTCTCCCATTCCATAGGTTACCTTTTAGTTTTTTGACTGTTTCCTTTGCTGTACAAAAACTTTTTATCTTGATGATTTTCCCAATAGTTCTTTTTTGCTTTTGTTTCTCTTGCCTTTGGAGATAGATGTAGCAAGAAGTTGCTGTGGCTGAGGGCAAAGAGGTTGCTGCCTTGTTCTCCTCTAGTATTTTTATGGATTCTTGTCTCAAATTTAGGTCTTTAATCCATTTTGAGTTTATTTTTGTGTATGGTATAAGGAAGTGGTCCAGTTTCATTCTTCTGCATGTGGCTGTCCAATTTGCCCAATACCATCTGTTGAAGAAACTATATTCTTTCCTGCTTTTTTGGAGATTAGTTGGCCATAGAGTTGAGGGTCCATTTCTGGGCTCTCTATTCTGTTCCATTGATCTGTGTGTCTGTATTTGTGCTAGTACCATTCTGTCTTGATGATTACAGTTTTGCAATACACCTTAAAGTCCAGAATTGTGATGCCTCCAGCTTTGGTTTTCTTTTTCAACATTCCCCTGGTGAATCAGCAGACCCCAACAAGTTTAATGCTTTGGAAATAAGTAACCACGTTGTTCCTGCTATTTAAACTTTATGCATGACTCAGGTTGTAGAAGAGGTGGTCAAGCCAAAAATGGTTATTACACAAAACCTAAATATAACACATTATATGGCAATGAATTATAATTAAGCTTGGTGGTTTGCCCCCAAGGGAACTTTTGGATACTCATTGTTTTTTATTGTCTTAATGATTGGAGGGTTGTACTATATCTGATGGAGGTGGGGTGATAATCCAGCAAATACACTGAACAATGCAGCATGATAATCCAGATATCATTTGACATTCGAATAAATGAAAAAGAAAACTATGTGTAATTGTCTGAAGCTAGAATTATACAGTTTTACATGTAAAACAGATTTTTTCCCCACCATTTTAATATACATTGGATTTTTCTAGATTATAACTCTTACTGTAATTTGGGGGTAGACTGTACGTTGTTTTATTCATAATCTAACAGAGTATTTCACCATTTTGGCATTTGGACAATAGCAACAACACTCATGGTGGTTGAGTTGCCATTTATTTATACTGTTTCATATAAGTTCTATTATTTTGAAGTCACACTTGAGAAAGGGGTTTTTCTGACTTTTGAATTCCATTTTCTATAGTAACCTGCAATTGTGCAGGGTGGAAAGCACACCAGAAACTCCATTTGAGTTAACAGAGAGTTATGGATACATCTTGAGATTCAATAAAGACATTAACTAATTTAAAATACACATACCAGGGTTGTCTACACATAATTTAGAAAGGAACTGGATTCTGTTATGCACATTATAAACCTATTTCTGTGTTCTGAGAAAAGAAAAAACCAACAAAAAAATGAGCAGGTCTGAATTACCTACTGACATCTCTCTGTGATGCATGGCCAATTATTTGCAATCTTGTCTTTCATGAATGTAGAGCAGGGCATTTAGAATTCATAAAAATACCACTTAGCAGAACTACTCAAGTTCAAGTACTATATAATTTGGGGGCTTTTTCATTATATTTTCTTCTATTTTAAAGGGCTATTTTAAGATAAAAAGCTCCATTTCTTTCCATTTTGTCAGATTCGTGGTCAGTGTACACTGAGTACTCCATATTATACAGAGGTACATGAAACCATCTCTAACCCTGTGGTACAGATTAATGGGGGCTCTGACTTCCCAAACAACTATAATGTAAGGCAAATTTCCCGTGACAGATAAAAGGGTTGAAAAGAGGAAGAGGGTCTTACATATTTTAAAGTACTGTGGGAACAGTTGCACTGAAGAGGGAATATTTTGATTGAGTTTAAAATTCAGATAGCATTTTGTGAGACTGAGATAGACAATAGTAACATAATTAGACATAATTAGTCTCAGGGACATGTGAGAGAAAAGTCTGGTTTTCCTGGAAATCAGTCAAATAAAAGGGAACCCATATGACAAACATAAAGGTATTTGAGGTCATAATATGGAGATCTTTGGAGACTGGCATTTTCTTCTAATTTGGGATATTTGTCTGATATAAGGGAGGGATGGGTCGGGAGCATTATTTTCAGAGATCCTTCCCCCAGTACACACACACTAATGGGCCTGATTACCTCCTTGTCCCTCTGTTTTTCTATATCTGGATCTAATAATTTCCTCTTAATTATATTTTAACTTAATTTCCCCTTTAATTTAATTTCTTACTAAATTTCCATTAGATTGTTTTAAGAATACAAATGCTAGTTTGTACACAGACATCAAGTCAGTGATAAAGCAGTATGCAAATATTCTTATTAAGAAAGCATTGGTTTCAGAATTTACTAATGGAGGATATAAAACATAGAGATTATGAGGAGAATCTCTGCAAATTTTGAAATAGCCTAGTTAAATTCCTACTAAGTTTGTGTTCAGCTTTAGGTTTTGATTAGATATGTCTCTGTGTGTGTATATATACACATATAATCCATATATATGTATAATTTTGAAGCACTCCTCAGCATTTAGTAAGAAGTTACTAAAAAGTATAATTTTAAGAACTGTGAAGAAATGTAAAAGGAATTTATGGTTTTTAGTCTACTATAAAGGTAGCTGGGGTGTTCAGCACAGTATCACGTACCAAAACTGAACTCTTTTCCTGAGTGCACCCAGCTCTTAGAGTAGGGGTTCACAGTGGCATGGGACTTCTCTAATGTGGCTTTTCTGCAGCTTCCTCAAGCAGTAGTGTCCGTGTGCTTTCCTCCAATACAATGCTGTTAAGTGTTTAATGCACTAGAATGGAACATTACCTTCTATTCTTAATATTGATGGGGGAAACAGATACCATGTGAAAATTTCTTTCCAGTTATAAAGACCCTTTTTTTTTAAGATTGTATTTATTTATTTGACAGAGGGAGTAAGAGAGCAAAGCAGAGGGAGCCGCAGAGGGAGAGGGAGAAGCAGACTCCCTGCTGAGCAAGGAACTGAAAACAGGGCTCCATCCCAGGATTGTAGGATCATGACCTGAGGTGAAGGCAGACACTTAACCAACTGAGCCACCCAGGTGCCCGATAAAGACCCTTTCTAAGGTCATTTAATGCTGGTTTCCACATTTAAAAACATAACCAAGAAACATGGCAATACACTTTCACATGTGGGCATGTGCACACACAAATTCAACAAAGGTAGACTTCTTGATTTTTTAATCCTTTGGGAAACTGCAGCTGGAATAGATTATAGCAATGGCCAAGTGAGTAAGTACAGAAGAAGCTGATAAGGACTCATTGTTTGAAAGTGAAAGAAAAGTATTCTCTCTACTGTAATGCCAGGGGCATTTTAAGATACCGCTGCTATAGAGATGAAATTAACAATAATACACCTTGTGTTTGGTTTCTTCAGGACACATAGAGAACACTCCTATCACTACTGAATTTCATTTAATATTTTTCTTGTACTTCCTACAGTTTTTGGTATGTTTATGCTTTGTTAAGCACAAAATGATTCATGTGCAATAGAGTGGATTGTACCCTTTACTATTTAATGTGCCTTGCCTCTGGTTTATTTATTTTGCATTATTTTAGGTTAGTGAGGTATTCATATCCAGACCTATTGTTTTCTTTTTCTTTGTATTTTCTTATATGTCTTTTTATGGATATAATTTTGCTTTAGTTCCATGCTTGCATATAGCATATACTGAGTTTTTAATTTTGATCCAAGTTGGAAGTCCTTTCCTTTTAGTATAAGTTTATCCCATTTATATTTATTGATAAAACAGAATCACTCGGTCTTAATTCTGTCACTTTATATTATGATTACTGTTTGTAATCTATTTTTTGTTTTCCAGTTTTTGCCATATGATCTCTATGCTTTTGCATGCTCTTACTGATTATATAGAAATTTCAGGCAATGTATTCTTTCTGATAACTATCTTTATAGTTTAACATGATAAACCTATAGAGCTTGGCTATCAATTTTAGACAATATCTATTTACTCCCACCTCTAGGACAACTTTCTATCCAATTAAAGGGAAGTGGAGGTGGGTAGAAACTGTTAAATAGTAAAGTGCTGATTCAGGATGAGGTTTGGAGGAGGTGGGTAAGTCTAGGGCATGTGGGTGAGGAAAAAAGGGAAATGAGGAAAGAAAATTTATAAGCCCAGTGGAATGTGATGTTGAATCATACTAACTACTGGTCCCTGATAAGCCAAAGAAACCTAACACATCTCTCTGAATATGTGTTCTTAAGGTGTCTAGGATTCATCGAGAGATCTGCAAGTAGGAGCTCCACCTTGAATTGTCTCTGGTGTAGAAAAGGAAGAGAATTTTTTTTTTAAGATTTATTTATTTAAGAGAAAGAGCTCGAGTGGACAGGAAGAGGGGCAGAGGGAGAGAGAATCCTCAAGCAGAATCCCCACTGAGTGTAGAACCTGATGTGGGGCTTCATCCCAGGACCCTGAGATCATGACCTGAGCCAAAACCTGGAGTCAGCTGCCTAACTGACTGTGTCATCCAGGTGCCCCGAAAGGAGGAGAACTTGATCTTCTATTTCCCACTTAACAAGAGAGAATATACTTTACTACAATTTTTTTTTTTTTTTTGGAAGGCAAGGATAAAAATGCAGTCTCTGCTTCTAAAAATATAGGTCAGTTATTAAGGTCCAGTATGAATTGCCGCCCGCCTTGACCATCTTATCCGACCTAATTTCCTGCTGCTCCACATTTTGTCTCATGTTCATTTCACTTCTGTTTTTTCATGCCACATTTACTCAGTCTTGAGTCATGATGTTTGGCTCATGTTCTCACCTTTTTCAGGGACCCACTCCTTCTTTCTTCAGCTATTTAAGCATTCAGTGTCCTCTCTTTTCTCTGCAAAGCTTTGTACTCATAGTCATATGACATTTATCACTTAATTGTGCTCTGATTATTTTATGTGTATGCATTTTATCTCCTTAATTACAGCATAAGTGCCTGAAGGTCAGGTACCATGTCTGTTAGTGCTCAAAGGAGACAGAAGCAGGAGATGGGAATGTGGAGTGAGTCATGAGATAGACATTGTGTGGGGGTAGATTTATGCCTTGAGAAAATGCTGCATGGTGTTAGGGCTCCTTAATTAGACACAAGGCATTTTTTCATACCTAGGAATAGGACAATGTCTTTTGGAACTCTTTTTAAGACTTGTGAAGTAGATAGATCTTGCCTTTAAATACAATTACCTTAGCAAACCTTCTTTAATAGTTTCTGGAGCAAGTGTGAAAAAAATTTTTTTAAACTGTCATAGGAATTGGGTTATTCTTTGTTTTTGGGTTTTTTTGGTTTTTTTTTTTAAGTATCCTCCATGCCCAGCGTGGAGCCCAGTGTGGAGCCCAGTGTGGGGCTCAGACTCACGACCCTGAGATCAAGACCTGAGCTGAGATCAAGAGTTGGACACTTACTGACTGAGCCAAGCAGGGACCTGGAATTGGGGCTATTCTAATGAATCAAGGTGATTTATTTTTTTCATGGTTTGCTGACAATTGGTTATAAAAATACATTTTTATAAGATTTTATTTATTTATTTATTTGACAGAGAGAGAGAGAGAGCACACATGTGCACAAGCAAGCCAAGCAGGAGGCAGAGGCGGGCTCCCTATTGAGCAGGGAGCCCGATGTGGGGCTCCATCCTAGGACCCTGGGATCATGACTTGAGCTGAAGGCAGACACTTAACTCACTGAGCCACCCAGGTGCCCCTATAAAAGCTACATTTTGGGTGGTGCATTTTTTTGAAGAAATATTGTAAATGAAAAATAATTTTCCTTTAGCAACAAAGGCACATTTTGAAAATTATTTGAGAAGTGTTGTTAGCTTTTTATTGTGTGCCAATTGATGTATTTGTATAATTTTATGAAATGATATATCATTATATTCCCCAGAAAATCCTTCTTGTTTAGTTCTGTATTTTAACTATAGTTATATAGTAGTAGTCCTAATAATCACTTAGTTTTTGGACCTTCATGTTACTTTATAAATTCTGTTCACCTTTACCAGTTTTCAGAGGATGGCTAAGATCATAAAGTGTTTGCAAAGGGGAGATCCAATGAGGCTAATAGGGAGTTGTAGAAATTAAGAGCTTCAAGATATTTTAGGATAATCAAGCAAGATATCCTTGCTTTACAGATGGGAAGTTGAGGTCTGGAGACCTTCTATAACTTGGCCAAAACTGTGAAGTTAGCGTATGACCCAATTGGATACAAATTCAGCTGTACTAAGTACTAGTCAAGAGCCACTGAAGTTTTTTCTTGGCTTTTATTTATTTGTTTGGGCCTTCATTTATTGCCTGATAGCTAAGGTCAGATACATTTTTAAACCCAGGCTGGGCATTTGCCTTAATTTACAGAACAAATATAAGAATAAGACAGGAATCACTAAGTTCTTTCCTGCTTAAGGTCCTCTGTGTGCATATTTGGTTTATGATACTCAGGTCAATTTTAAAAAGTGTGATTTTTTAAATCTTTGCCTATTTCAGGTCCTGATAGACAATATTGGCTAAGATAGGTAGGTAAATGATAGATAGAAATAGACAGGTAGATAATTAATGGGTAGATAATAGATAATGATTGATAGACAATAGAGAGATAATAGATAATGGAGAAATAATGAGAGAGGGAGGAACTGGGAGGGAGGGAGCTATGAATATTATGTGCTCCATGGAAAGGGACTTGGGGGCCTAGAGTTAAAAGGAGTCTGGTTTGGGCTCCCTCCCATTAGTCCTAATTGATGGTGGCATGTTCTTGAGTAAATCTTTAATCCTGCTTGACTCTTGCTATAGAGTTCACAAGAGGTAAATGCTTTAGAAAAATGTCATTTATATTAGATTTAGAGGAATCTCCTTGTTGGGATATCTCATAAATAGCATTCATTTTGCTTTCTTTTCATTTATTGTCCAATCCTAGGTAATATTTCCCATCACCCTGAGTGAATTTTATTTCCCTAATCCATGCTGATTTTTTCTCTTGACCTGGCTAAAATCAAGGCATAGAAATAGCCATTGAAGGAGAACAGAAATGTGAAAGGACTGGTCCATTCTTTCTCACTTGACATAGGAAAGTGTTTGCAAGTGGGCAGAACAGGATGAGTGGAAGAACAAAGAGCGTCATATCCTACTACCTCTGAGGCATCTTCGTACTTCCTACCCCACCGAGCATCTCCTCTGAGCATCTGCCTGGCTGGGGAAAGTGGTGGTTGGGGCTTTCAGGCATCGCGTCCATGGGCTGATTCACCTGTGAATGCATGTATGAACGATAAAAAAGAAGGAAAAAACCTCTTCTGATCCCTGATTTTTATCTCTTCCCAACATGACATGAAGCTCTTAGGGGTTCTGTTTTCAGAGCTGTCCCCATTTGAGGATTTCTGAGGTGTGAGATACAGAAAATGGTGCTGCTTGCTTTGTTCTTTACTGAAGGCTAGGTACTAGCAACACACCCTTCCTGTTTTCACAAATATTTTCCCAGCCCTGCCATGTCCCTTGGCCTGTGGTCAGCAGGAGGGAAGGTATTCCACCACCAGGAAAGGGGCAGAAGTTTGTGCCGGGGCTGCTCATGGGGTCTCATCGTGGTTGGGCTTGTGCGAATGATTGCGCCATCCTCTCTTCTTCAGCCTGCTCTGGTTGTGCAGGATGGACCTTCCTGTGTCCCCATAATGGAGGCCACAGCGCCGCCAAACACGACACGTCCAGGCTCCCCCCTGAGCCCCGGCTGTAGAGCCTCCTGCTTCCAGTGAGATAAGCATATGTATTGATTCTGTTTGTGTGGTGGTTGACACATAGTTTCTGTATAAATGCAGACTAACGTCAATCTCTTTAGCGTAACGCTTCACAGATGTATGGGCAGCACCCAGGGCCCAGGTTTTTTGTGTTGGTTTTTTTTAAGATTTATTGAGAGAGGGAGAGAGCGAGTGAGTGAGCGTGCAAGCAGGGGGAAGGACAGAGCAAGAGAAAGTCTAAGCAGACCCCCTGCTGAGTGTGGAAGCAAAACCTGGGGCTCAGTCTCACCACCCTGCGATCAGGACCTGAGCCGAAATCGGGAGTCAGTCACTTAAGCAACTGAGTCACGTAGGTGCCTAGTTTTATGAAGATGTGAATGAGCAGCCTCATACTGAAGCCATCTGTGCCGGGGGGCTTCCTTCTGCGGAGGGTGAAATAGGAACCGGTACACTGTAACACCTTGTCCACACCAACACACATGCTCCACAGGGCTCCATCCTTCCCCCTTCATGCTCGGTGGGTTCTATCTCAATGCTGTGCCTGCATTTGCATTTCACCCCACACAGCGTGCAACAAAACCCGAGCGGAGTCTCAGGAAGAAGCAACTGAGAGCCCCCAGTGCACACCTACCAGAAGCCAGGGCCGAGGGGCGACTCTGGGAAGCGTCTGCAGACAGTGTCTCCTGATCCACGTGTCTCTGCATGTGATATCTGTGTTGGTGTGTGTGGTTTCACCCCATAGAGTCTTCCGCTACAGTGTGTGCCCCGGGGTGGCCCAGGGATCAGTGATTCTGATGCTCACCACGCTGGAACGGTGCCCTGCTATTTCTGCATCATGGGTCTAGAAGGAACTCTGCCCCCATTATGGTGGGACCCGTCCCCTCTGAGGATGTAGCCCCTCTCTACAGGGACCAACTTCATTAACAAAATAAGCATTTCACTTTCAATTTTCTTTTGTTCAGGTGATGTGGTGCTGGGACATGTTCTCCTGAAATTGAAGAATGACCCAAATAAAACAAAAACCTTCTGAGATATTTTATTGCATAAACCTTACTTATCTAAAAAAAAAAAAAATTCCAAACTACTTTGCTGGAATTCTGTCTGAATGTGCTGTCAATTACCCCAGGGATAAGACACAGGCTTTTCTCTCCAGCTCAGAAACTCCTGGAGAAAAAGAGGAAGCAACACAGAAAGGCTCTAGAGCAACCTAAGAGGAAATCCCAGTTACATTCAGCATAGACACAATTCATTAATGAATCAATAAAGGAAGAATGAACAGATGCTTCAAAACAAATTTGCATTGTGGTTTTTCATTTGGGGAGCAGCGAGATAAATGTTTGAATTATTGGGTTCTAGTAAGTTCGGATTTCTCAGCCTTGGCATAATTGACATTTGGGACCCATATTATTTGTTCGGCAGGCCGAGCTGTGCGTGGTAGGAAGGAGATCCCTGGACTCTGCCCACTGGCTGCCTGTGGCAACCCCAGTTCCCAGTCTCAGTGACTGAAAATGTTTTCAGACATTGCCCAGGGTCCTCTGGGCTGGCCACATGACCCCACGTTGGGAACAATGACTCTAAATGGATCTGGACTCCCTGTTGATGTTCCTTAAATACCTCTTATATTTATTTATTTTTTTATTTTTTAAATTATTTTATTTTGTTATTAACATATAATGTATTATTTGCCCCAGGGTACATGTCTGTGAATCGTCAGGCTTACACATTTCACAGCGCTTACCATAGCACATACCCTCCCCAATGTCCACAACCCAGCCACCCTATCCCCACCTCGCCCACCCCCCATCCCTGCCTCCCAGCCACCCTTAGTTCGTTTCAGGAGTCTCGGAGTCTCTTATGGTTTGTCTCCCTCCCCATCCCCTCCTGTTTAATTTCTCTCCCCCACCCCCCAGAAACCCCTGCCTTGCCTCTCAAATTCTTCATATCAGAGAGATCATATGATACTTGTCTTTCTCTGACTGACTTATTTCGCTTAGCATAATACCCTCCAGTTCCATCCACGTTGTTGCAAATGGCCAGGTTTCGTTTCTCTTGATGGCTGCATAGTATTCC
>CM053612.1:98383096-98404533 GCA_028646535.1 Procyon lotor
GGGGCACTGGAGGATGGAGAGAAGCCTTCCATATATTTGAGCTGAGCCACGTTTGCACTCAGTGCTTTGTACCGGGAAGTGGGTCTGAGCACTTGGCCAATTGCTGTGTGTTGGACTCACCCTAAATGGTGACAACCACAGGAACAAATCGTGTGCAGTCTTCACCTCGAATGCATGCTCGGTTCTGTGCTTTTTAGCTGAGTGCCTGTTTTTAACAGCTCCACCAAAGTACCTTCTCCTTCCAGAACATGTCTTCTCTGCAGGATTAGGGGTTCTTCTGGGGCCCATGAGACACCCAGAGGCACTGTTCCAGCAGGACGTCAGTCTTGAGGATAGAAAGAGGAGGGTTTAAGGCGCAGAGCAGGCCTGGCAAGCAGCCTGTTTGCAGACCCAGCTCTGTGACTGAGGGGACCGACCAGGCCGCACACTTCAGTGGCCGCCCAGCTCTGCTCTGTGTTATCCTTACAGTATGGTGTTCAAGTCAGGGTGCAACCCCATGAATGGCTCACCTGCAGGATTTCTTCTCAACCGGTAATTATGTCTTATGTCCCAAAGGGCAGTCCTCTTAGTTCAGCCCCTGGCTTTAGGAAAATAAATACCCTTCTCCAGCAGCCCGGAGGCACCATTAGTCTCTTTTGTATAGCCAATGCTCCTAATGACATTTAATAATTATTAAAGTCCCAAATGGCATCCTATTTTGTTGTTGTTCAGTAAGCTTGATTACTCCTGATTACCTTAAATTACACCATCACCCAGGTTCACGTGGCAGTCATGGAAACCATGGGTTCCACCTCCTACCCAGCACCCCCCCAAAGAGCTTTATGAAATGCAATGCCTGCTTTTGTCCAAAACACAGCCTATGTTTCTAAGCATCATTTCCTGTTTTTCTCATGCACGGTTGGAAACAAATGTAGGCTGTTTGTCTGTTTGGTCTGTCATTCAGCAACTGTGACCCTCCACTGGTGCCTCAATGACACCGTGGTCATCTCTAAGCTGTCTCTTGTTGTTGATCTTGGATGCTCATTGGATGCCTTCCCCCTTTGTGTGAGGAAACGAAAGTGAGGATGTGTTTCCCAGTGGGGAGGGACTTTCAGTGTTGGGAGAAGCAGGACATACTCTACTCCTGACCTCCCTCTTACCCTGACAGACCCTGCCCTTTTGCTGTCTGAATAAATAAATGGATGCATGAAAACAATACTGGTGGTGGCAGAAGCTGGCTCCCTGTCCCATAGCTAGCCATGATCCCAGCATGTCTTTTGCCTCCGGGCTTTACTGAGATGTAACTGACACACAGCACTGTCCGAGTTCCAAGTGCAGGACGTGTTGATCTGATAAATTTATTAATTGCAAAATGATGACAATCAATGTCAGCTACCACCTGCACCCATCACATAGTTCCCGTTCCTTTTTGTGGTGAGAACTTACTCTCTGAGCAACATGCAAGTATATGGTACATACAATAATATAGTACTACTAGTTTATAACTGATTGTAACTAATTAGCTTATAACCGCATACTCTACATTAGATCCCCAAACTTGTTAACCATATATAACTGGAAGTGTGTACCCTTTGAACAATATCTCCCCATCCCCCCTACCCCCTAAGGTCCTGGTAACCAGCATTCTACACTATGTCTTCTAAATCTGTCTTTTTTTAGATTTCACATTTAAGGGAGACCATATAGTATTTGTCTTTGTCTGACTTATTCCATTTAGCTTCATGCCCTCATGGGGTAATATGTGGTGATATATATGTGACATATGTCATAATGTCTAATGTGGGAGATATATATATATGATAATATATATGTCATATATGTCATCATGCGTAGTATAGGATATATATATAATGTCATAATATATATGTCAATGTCTAATGTGATATGTAATATATAATATATATAATATGTCAAAATGCCTAATGTGAGATATATATAGTATACGTCATACTAATATATATATCATAAGGCCTGATATATATAATATATATGTCAATAATATATGTCATAGTGCCTACTGAGATATTTTATATATAATAATGTAAATGTCAAAATGCCTAGTGAGATAGATTATAATATGTATGTCATAATATGTATGTCATAATGTCTAGTGAGATATATTGTCATAATGCCTAATGTGATATTTTTTGTATAATAAGTCATAATGCCTAATGTGAGAAATATTATATATAATTATATATGTCAAAATAATAGATATGTGGTGTGCCTGGGTGGCTCATTGGGTTGAGCCTCTGCCTTCGGCTCACATCATGATCTCAGGGTCCTGGGATGGAGCCCTGCATCGGGCTCTCTGCTCAGCAGAAAGCCTGCTTCCCCCTCTCTCTCTGCCTGCCTCTCTGCCAAATAAATAAATAAATGAAATCTTAAAAAAAAATAATAGATATGTCATAATGCCTAATGTGATATATATATGTCATAATAATATGTCATAATGCCTAATGTGATATATTATATATACATCATAATAAATTTCATGTCTAGTGAAATATATTACAGAGATAACATATATACAAATAATATATATGTCATAATGTCTACTGAGATATATTTTATATGTAATGATGTCATAAAAATATGTCATAATGCCTAAACTGATATATATATCATAATGTCATAATGCCTAGTGAGATATATAATAATATATATGTCATAATGCCTAATGTGATATATTATGTTATGTCATAACAATTGTGTCATAATGTCTAATGTGATATATTACATATATGCCATAATAATAGATGTCATAATGCCTAGTGAGATATTTGTCATAATAATATGTCACAAAGCCTAGTGTGAGATGTTATATATATGTCATAATAATATATGTCATAATGCCTAATGTGATGTCATATATGTCATAATAATGTACATGTCATAATGTCTAGGGAGATATATTATATATTATATATATCATCATAATATATGTCATAATGCCTAGTGAGATATATGATATATATAATATACACATCATAATGCCTAATGATATATTGTACATATGTCATAATGTCTGTGATATATTTTATATATGTCATAATATATGTCATAATGTCTAATGTGAGATACATGTCATAATGCCTAATGTGAGATATATTATATATGTCATAATATGTCATAATGCCTAATGTGAGATATATACATATGCCATAATATGTCATAATACATAGTGAGATACATTACATATATGTCATAATCCTAATGTGATATATGTCACAATATACGTCATAATGCCTAGTGAGTTATATACTATATAATGTCATAATATATGTCATGCCTAATGAGACATATTATATATATATTTGTCACAATGCCTAATGTGAGATATATTATATATATGTATAGAAATATACATGCAATGTCTGTGACATATATGTCATAATAATATATGCCATGCCTACTGAGATATATCATATATCATATATATGTCATGTTATAATTGGTATAATTGCATATGTCATAATGCCTAGTAAGACATTATATAGAATATATCATAATGCCTAATGTGAAATTTATTATATATATCATAATAATATGTCACAATGCCTAATGTGATATATGTATAATATATGTCATAATGCCTAATATGAGATACATTATACATGTCATAATAATATATGTCATAATGCCTAGTAAGAGACATAGAATATATATCATAATATATGTCATAATGCCTCATGAGATATATATATATATGTCATAATGCCTAATGTGAGATATATATAATTATGTCATAATAATATATGTCATAGTACCTAATCTAAGATATATTATATATAATATATATGTCCTAATAATATATATCATAATGTCTAATGTGAGCTATATTATATATATGTCATAATAATATATGTCATAATGCCTAGTGAGATGTATTATATATAATATATACATCATCATAATATATATGTCATAATGTCTGGTGAGATATATTATATATATAATAATATATATGACATAATTCCTAATGTAAGAGCAATATATATATAATAAGTCCCAATATGAGATATGTTATATATAATATCATCTTTATCCAATCATCTATGTGGACACTTAAGTTGTTTCCCTATCTTGGTTATTGCAAGTTACATGGGAATGCAGATATCTCTTCAGGACACGGATTTTAATTTGTTGGATAAACATCCAGAAGTGGAACTGCTTGCATCCAATGGCAGTTCCTTTTCAATTTTTTGAGAAATCCTCAGCCTGCTTTCCCTAGTGGTGGCAGCAGTCTGCATCGCCAACAACAGTGTACAAAGGTTCTCTTCACATCCTTGCCAACACTGGTTAAGTCCTAGCCACCTCATTTTCTGAGCAACCACTGCACTATTTTCTACTGCCTTGGGCTTTTATCTACTACTTACATTTACCTTCCTCCCATTTCTTTTCCTATCTATTTTTTTTTTTTAATTTGACAGAGAGATCACAAGCAGGCAGAGAGGCAGGCACAGGGAGAGGGGGAAGCAGGCTCCCTGCTGAGCAGAGAGCCTGATGCGGGGCTCGATCCCAGGACCCTGAGATCATGACCTGAGCTGAAGGCAGAGGCTTAACCCACTGAGCCACCCAGGTGCCCCTCCTATCTAAGTTTTGATGGACAAACTGGTTGCAAACCAAGACAGCAGGAATTGTGGTCTTTCTGTACTTCTCTCCTTGAGGACTGAGCCTGTAGTATCTTTGCCCCCAAGTTGAGTCGATCACTATAGATATAGATGCTATATCTAACATCCCAAAAGCATGCCACATTCCCAGACTGTCACTTACTTGAGGGCTAGACTCTTGTGTACCTTTATAGCTTCAAAAATCTTTCTCAGAGCCTGGCCCAGGGTGGAATCTCAAATGTTTGTGAGATAAAATGAGAATAATTTTATATTCTCTCCTAAAATAGAGACTATCCATTCTTTTAATAAATACTGGATGAGAACCAACTGTTTCTGGTACTGGAATACTGGCCTAAGCCATACAGACTAGTTCCTTGGGATTTAATTTTTTATAGCAGAGACAAACCAAAAAAAGGGGGGTGTGATTTCATATATATGCTATGGTGAAAAAAAATAAGGTGGTATGATAAAGAAGGGACAAATAGTTAGACAAATGGTCTTGGTCAGATTCTCTAAGGAGGTGACTCGAACTGAGAGAACTGAATGATTTTTTAAAAAGTCAATCACAGGGGTGCCTGGGTGGCTCTGTTGGTCAAGGATCTAGAGGCCTTCAGCTTAGGTCATGATCTCAGGGTCCTGGGATGGAGTCCACACCAGGCTCCCTGCTGGGCAGAGAGTCTGCTTCTCCCTCTCCGTCTCCTTGCCACTCTCTGCTTGTGCTCTCTCTCTCTGTCTGTCTCAAATAAGTAAATAAAATCTTTAAAAATATAAAAATAAATAAAAAGCCAATCATGTTAAGACCTAAGAAACAGTCTTCCAGATGGTAGGAGTAGCAGGTACAAAGGTCCTGTGGTTGGCATCACGAAGAAGTAGGAAGACCAGTGCAACTGGGTGTAATCTGGAGTCCTGAAGAGACAGAAAAGGAAGTTGGAGGATAGCAGACCCATTAGGTCAGTAACTGTGTAAACAAATTAGTGTTTCACCAGAATAGAGAAAATCCCTTCCATAAGCAGCCGAGGAAGGAAGTTGCGGTATTTTCCCTGAGGTTACCAATAAAAATAAAACACCCTTTGGGTGTCACTGCCTATCATAACACCATGTTGTTCATGCAGGACCCCCACACCCACCATATATTCATTCATCCAGGAACAGCTTCCCTCTCTGTCAAGGGGGAGACTTTGTCATGTGGAACCTTAAGCCTAGTAAGAGAGGCCTGTCATCCTATTTACAGTGCTATTCATCTCTCTTGATCGTGCTCTGGTTTGGGCAGTCTTGGAAGGGAAGGTTAAATGTCACCAAAAAGAACATTACCCAATCACATCCCATCTTCTCTATTTCAGCATATCGCTTACTTAAACAGTAACCAACAACTGAGAGAGGAAAGACTTCTAGAATTGTCCCAGGTCTGGATGTTCCAAGACAGAGAAGAAGTTTAATAAATATGTCAATAAATAAGACAATAAATAAGCAAACAAGATGTGATTTCACACATATCAGACTGTCAAAGACAAAACCAGCAACATGAGAAAGTGGGAACACATGCGTGTGACCGGTGGGGAAGAGAACGGGTACAACCCCTTTTGGAGGCAATTTTGCAAAATCTAATAAAGTTCAAGATTGGTGTAATTAACAACCCAGCAATCCTACTTCTAGTTCTATGCCCTAGAGAAGTTCTCCCATATGCCCACAAAGAGGGAGGCGCATAGGTGTTTACTAAAACATTCCTTGTTAGAGCAAACAACAAATCAAACAAAAAAATCTAAGATCCAGCAAAAGGGAAATGGATGGCTTATGATATATTCACATAATGAAATTAATGGTAATTAAAATGAAGAAACCAGAGCTACTCATGTAAAATGGTTAAACTTGAAACACCATGTTGAATGGGGGTTAAAACAAGTTGAAGTTGGGGCGCCTGGGTGACTCAGTGGGTTAAAGCCTCTGCCTTCAGCTCAAGTCATGATCTCAGGTCCTGGGATCCAGTCCCACATCGGGCTCTCTGCTCAACGGGGAGCCTGCTTCCCCTCTCTCTGCCTGCCTCTCTGCCTGCTTGTGCTCTCTCTCTCTCTCTCTGTCAAATAAATAAATAAAACCTTAAAAAAAACAAATTGAAGTTTTTGGTAATTGCATTAATTTTTTAGACATGTTTTTAAAAAAAGATTTATTTATTTGAGAGAGAGGAAGTGAGCATGAACAGGAAAGGCAGAAGGAGAGGGAGACAAAATCCCAAGTAGACTCCCTGCTGAATGCAGAGCTAGACACAGGGTTCGATCTCATGACCCTGAGATCACCACCTAGGCCGAAACCAAGAGTTGGATATTTAACCAACTGCACCATCCAGGCACCCCTGGTAAATGTATGAATTTTTAAAAAATTCAGAACAATGCTCCTGTATTAAAACTCTACGAGAGATCACTTAAATGGCACTGACTGGGTCTGGGAGGGAGGGAAGGAAACGTAGCAATAGAAACATGTCTACAACACTGTGTCTGTTTTAAAATGCTGAATCAAATATGCCAAAATGCCAAAACTGCGAAAATGTTTTCGCTGGGTATTCTTAAGATACTTTTTCATAAATTAGGTTTTGGAGCACTCAAAGTTCTGTCAGTGATAATTTATTAATCCAGTTCAGCAGTGGAAGGACGGGGGTGGGGGGGTGGGGACTAGAGGGGTTACTCATTCTTACTTGTTGGAAACTCCGGTTGCTAACAAAAATAAAAAAGATAGCATGTGGATTACTAAAGAAACAATATAACTCTTCAAAATTAAAATGTTCACATGTTATTGAGAATTTCTGGTTTTCCCAAATAACTATGACCTCAAGCTCTACCAAGTAACCTTACGTTTGACTTAAAAAAATAAGACTCTCTAGTAACCTGAGACTGCATCTCCTATGTTATCTGAACTCTTATTAACAACAGTATTTCTGGGGCACCTGGGTGGTCAGTCGGTTAAGCGCCTCCCTTCTCGGCTCAGGTCATGATCTCAGGGTCCTGGGATGGAGTCTCACATTAGGCTCCCTGCTCAGTGGGGAGCCTACTTCTCCTTCTCCTGCTCCCCCTGCTTGTGTTGTTTCTCTGTCAAATAAATGAATGAAATCTTTAAAACACACACACACACACACACACACACACACACACACACACACACACACACCAGTATTTCTGTATTAGTCATTAGAAGGGACACAGAATTTTGACAGAAATATGTGTCACAGTCTCTGTGAAAAAAAAAAAAAAACACTAAGAAAAATATGCAAAAAAAAATCTGGATTAGTTAGGAATCTGTTTACTGGTGTCTAAAGAATATTATGTAATGACACTGGTGAACATAAGAAAGCTCTTATTATCACACACAGTAAGAAAATCTCTCTCTCCTTCCCCAAACAACCCTGAAATTGTAATACTGAATAATACTAAGTTTCAAAATTGTTAAAATAAAATTGGAATGTGCAGCAACGATGAGAAATAAGGAATATCTATAGTTACTATTTATTTTTTCCAAACATATCACTAGCAAGAGTGGCTTTTTTAATAGCAAGAAAGTTCTATTCTTATGCAATGGGATAATATATAAAAATATTCCCTGATAGTTCTATATTCCTTTTTGAAAAAGATTTTATTTATATATTTGAGAAAGAGACAAAGCATGTGTGAGCATGAGTTGGGGGGGGCAGAGGGAGAGGAATGAGGAGACTCCCCGCTGAGTAGGGAGCCCAATGGGATGCAGGGCTCTATCATACCACCCTGAGATCACACCCTGAGCTGAAGGCAGACGCTTAACTGACTAAACCACCCAGGCACCCCTAGTTCTATCATTCTTTATCTGAAATTTGGCAGAGTGCCTATACTGATCTCATTTTGAGGATGGTCTGTAATCATTATACTGACCAACTCAAGATAAATGATGAAAAAAGTCAGCCATAAAGCATTTTCTATTTGTAGCTTCTGCCTTCTCTTCCTTTCTGTCTTTAGAAAGTTCCTTCAGCCCTTCAATAGGGCATGCTATAGTGCTTGTTGGTGCACCATCCTACTCCTTAAATATGTGTTCACAAGTAAAGATAAAGAAAGATAACAGACTGGCTCTTCCTGGCAGACAGAAGAGCAAATCAAATTCATTCTGAAGAGAGGTGGCCGTGAGCCTCACTGTCCAGAGAACCCAAGGATTAGGAAAACGACAACTAAGGAACTTTTTTTTTTTTTTAATATTTTATTTATTTGACAGCGAGAAACACAGCGAAAGAGGGAACACAAGCAGAGGGAATGGTAGCAGGAGAAGCAGGCTTCCTGCCAAGCAGGGAGCCTGATGCGGAGCCTGCGGAGCCGGAGCCGATCCCAGGATCACAACCTGAGCCAAAGGCAGACGCTTAAGGACTGAGCCACCCAGGCACCCTGACAACTAAGGAACTTAAATGAGCATATGAAAATACAGGACTTAAAAGTACCACTACTAGTTTTCTTTCCTTTAAATAGCCACTCCCCAGTGAGGATTCCCATTGTTCTGTTGTGTAATAAATACAGAGAGACTCATTACTGCTTAATCCTATAACAAGCACACTACTACTTGGGAATTACAGCACTTAACCGTTTCAGGGTCAAAATTGCCACTTAGAAGTGTGACCTGGAAAGATCTTTAACCTCCTAAAAGGCTGATGCTCCAAGGCTTCTGTGCACAAGAAATTCTTGATTAAAGAATAACCTTGTTTAGCATCTTAAGAAATCTTCAAATTCTGGGGGCACCTGGGGGCTGAGTCATTAAGCATCTGGCTTCAGCTAAGGTCATGACCCCAGGCTCCTGGGATAGAGCCCCCCCATTGGGGAGTCTCTGCTCAGCAGGAAGCCTGCTTTTCCCTTTCCCATTCCCCCTGCTTGTGTTCCCTCTCTCGCTGTCTCTCTATCAAATAAATAAAATCTTTTAAAAAGAGAAGGAAGGAGGCAGGTCAGCAGGCAGCCTTGCCACCACCAGCTGAAACTCCGGTAACGTAACTAAGCCTTGCAGTGAGGCTTAGTGAGGATGGAGACTGAAGAGCCAAGGCTACAGACGGTGGGGGCCAGAGATGGTCAGGTCAGGGAAAGCACCTGAGAGAGAGAGAGAGAGAGAGAGAGAGAGAGAGAGAGAGAGAGTGTGTGTGTGTGTGTGTGTGTGTGTGTGTGTGTGTGTATACATGGTTATACACAGTTTACATACACACAGATATGTATTCCATGCTGTATACTTTCCTTAAAATAGGGTCCCTTTCCAAGATCGCTGGGGATTTCTGAGTTGGTTGTTTTTGTTGTTTTTTTTTTTGGCGTCATGAGTTGCATTCAGTCATTTACAATCCATCTGCAGAGGAAACCATAGGGAGCTACAGGGAATTTTTCTCTGCCAAAGGGCTTAATCTGGATATTGTTACCACTGAAATTAGGACAGAGTTAGGTACTCAGTAAACACTCTGCTGACTTAAACCAACAAAACTCTCGTAAGACAAATTTACTCCTGAAGGCCAAGTTCAAAGGGACTTGGCATAGTCAGTAGAGCTTTCTTCCCCTTTCCATTTGAGCACACTCCAATGAGTGTGACATTCTTGGGTCCTGGAGACAGCGTTCTGTGTAAAATTTTAGGACATTGGAAAGCCCCGGGTCACAGCCCCGTGGGTTTCCCTCATTGAGAGACTGTGGCTCAAACTGAATCTGAGAGGACATGACCCACAATACTCTCTCCAGCGGATCTTTTCAGGCTGTTTGCTACCTCCTTCGGAAACAAATGAGGATACATCATCCCACTTAGACTTTGTTTGGTTCATCAGCTTCATTATTGTTTATGGAGTCCTTCTGAAAGCCATGTCGTGCCCTTTCCAGACTTGGACTTGAGGGGAAGCGCACTTCTGGTGAGACCCCCTCATCCACACCTCAGGAGGACTCCCCGTAGCTCCTTCCTGTCAGGTACCATTTCCAATGGTACCACAGCAGGTACGAGGCCACGGGGAGGCACAGATTCAGAGGGAAGTTACAGAAAAGGATTCAGGTATTGCTGTTCCGAAGAATCCTATCAAAGGAGAACCAAATCTGGACTTGGTAAGGAGAGACTTTTGGGAAGGATTATTGCAAGGAAGGAGGAGAGTGCTGCCCTGTGGGGACAGTGACAACACAGGGCAAGAAGGAAAAGGCACTGCAGGTATTTCTGAGGTTAGGCAAAGGGGTTTTCCTTTACAAAGAGGAGTGAAGAGGCTAGAACTAACCCTAACCCTCACCCTCACCCTCACCCTCACCCTCACCCTCACCCTAAACCCTAACCCTAACCCTAACCCTAACCCTAACCATAACGGGGCGAGAGGCGGCCTGACGGGAGAGTCGATTACTCCAAGGCCCCAGGCTGAGCTCAGAAGGTGCTGTCTGAGGGCTGCGGCTGGGGGCGGGCGGCCGTGCGGGGCCCTGGGGGAAGGAGAGCAGCTGAACCCACGTGTGGTTAGGAAGTGTCTGAGTCTGTCCTGGCAGCTGCACTGAATGCCACACCAGTCATCTCTCAGCACATACGCGCAGCCGATCACTGCCGTGCACACCTTAAACTTGTACAGTGTTGCGTGTCAGTTAGATCTCAATAAACTAGGAGAGAAATAGCACAGACAGAGTAGCTCATCAACAACGGAAATGTGTTTCTCACAGATCAGGGCGCCTGCACGGCCAGTGAGGGCCCACTCCCCGGCTCACAGAGGATGGTGCCTTCTCCTAGGGGTCCCCATGTGGCAGAGTGGGCAGGGGCGCCCTCTGGGGTCTCCTCTATAAGGGCACTAACCCCACTCATGGGGACTCTATAGTCTCAGCACCTAATCACCTCCCAAAGGCCCTACCTCCTCATACCATCATCGTGGGGGTTAACACTCAACATAGGAGTTTGGAGAGCACACAAACTTTCAGATCACAGCAGTGAGCATTTTGTTCCCACAGTTCGGTGAGGACAAGCAGTTCAGCTAATCATCTGTTAGGCACAGAATGGGAATGTGGAGAGTGTGTGTTTTGCCTGCCCCTCGGTAAACAGAGCATGGAGGCGCTATCTTTGGGCTGGGGTCTTTGCAGACAGCTGTTTTCGAGAACACCAAGGGCAGTGGCATTTCTTAATCTTGCATAACGTTTACAGGGACAGTACCAATGAAAGAAAATGCAAACGTCTGTAATCAAAAGATGAGACAGAGCCTTTAGCAGTTACACATTGAGGATCTAAGCCACCAGGAAAGCTTGCTCCGAACTCAGCCCCAGAAAAACACACCATTTTGCAACTTCTTAAAGTCAGATGATTGCTGTTTTTTCATGTCCCGAGAATAAGAAATCCAGTGGCTGGAAACTGCACTAACTGTCGAAGTAACTAAGAGAATGCCAACGGTGTCTTGCTTCCTGGACAGCAGAATGTGCAGGAATACCAGATACATAAGCCACAGAAGCCTCACAAACTTTCTTCTGAGATGGGATTTCAGGGGAATGACCACAGAGATGAAAGCTGTCCCTCATCTTGCCACCACCAGAGACTCCTCAGAAAAATATCTTATAGTTCCCTGTAACAGGTCAGTGCTACTGGGAAGGACCCCCAGTTAGGAGCTGATCTGAATCCGCTGACCCGAATCGGAATCCGCAGGACTCAGAATTGTGGAGAGGAAGAATGGGAACGCAGAAGGGAGAAGCTGCCTCTCTGTAGCTTTCCCCGGAGCTGGCCCTAGAACGGTGGAGAAGCCCATCTGATTGCTGACTTTGTTCACTGCTATGAGTGTATGGGGGAATTGGGGTTCTGATCAGGTTTCTGTGAAGGCCCTTCCCGTTTTCATAGATCACCTGTCTTGCCTCCACCCTTCTCCTTCAGGGAAGCTGCCCCTCTGCAACATTCAACAGCCTGCTGAACACTGAGATCCTTTTCTGTGGATATTAATGCAGTCTTCCATCTCAATGGAACCCAAACTGGACAGTGTCTTTCTTTAAATGTGTTATTTCCGTATTACAGTAGCTTATTTTACGAAAAGGCTGCTTTTATAAGAAGACCAAGATATATATTTTCAATGCAAGAAAAACCTCAGACACAAAAAAAATGACATTGACACTTAAAATTCTCAGGATTTTAGTGATGATTCATTGTAGAGATAATGATTTGGGTTGCTTGTATTTATTAAAAAGTAACAGCATGTGTGTAGAAAATAGCATGATTTATAATTTATGTTGTTCATTGTGAATGCAGAAATGAAATCATCACCACCAAAATACTGAAATAGGGTTGTAATTCCCAATATTACTTTGCTAAATTTATACAGTGTTTGAATTATACGTGGTTTTATTTAGTGATACAATTAATCTATCATAGAGGAAGCAAACAATCCTATTATCTTTGTTATTAAAAGCTCTCTTGTATATGAGAGCTGATCCTATTAAATAAGAGTTAGAAAAATCCAGGAGAAACTTAGCCTCTGATTTCTAAAGGAAGTCTAACCACAGCAGAGGTTACTGACAGTGAAATCTCTAACCACCTAGCAAAAGGCATGACCTAAAGCATTCTAATTTGGATTAATAGTGCTTAATTAAGGCCAGTTTGATTTTAAAGCCTGTGCCACTGTGTCCAGGAATAGAACTCAATGAAGGCTATAATAAGTAAAGCCGTTTAAGCTTCATTTGGGCCCATTTAACTTATAAAGCTATTAGGTAAAGTACATAAAATTTCTGATAGAATGCATAGAATCTCTATGTATTTCTAACAGAACTGAGGTTGCAAATCCATATTTCCACTGCTCCTCTGACACCAGGGGTGTGGGTGGGGTGGGAGAAGATGAGCAATGTCTCTGCAAAGAAATGGAAAAAGTCATAAAGGATGATGAACAGGTGTTCACAGCAATCAAATTTTCATAAATTATATCCAGTACATCAAATGCCACCAGAGCCAGTTTTATGCCCACTTGCAACAAAGAGACCCACTGCTTAAGAATTACTTAAAATCCGGGGCACCTGGGTGGCTCAGTGGGTTGAAGCCTCTGCCTTCGGCTCGGGTCATGATCTCAGGGTCCTGGGATCGAGCCCCACATCGGGCTCTCTGCTCAGCAGGGAGTCTGCTTCCCCCCTCCCCCACCCCCGCCTGCCTCTCTGCCTACTTGTGATCTCTCTCTGTCAAATAAATAAATAAAATCTTAATTAAAAAAAAAAAAGAATTACTTAAAATCCATTCTTGCAGCTCAAGACTATAGGTGGGATGCCGGGAGCGGGAGCTACTGAGTATTATTTGTATTAGTGATGTTGTGTGTGTCAGAACTCCTCGAGGCTGGGAGAGGTGCAAGATCTCTATTGTAGAGAAAACACTGTCAGACTATTTTTTATATAAAGGTTTATTCGGGTTTTTAAAAAAAGAAAACATTAGGTTTTAATGCAGATTACCCATATAGGGGATACAGGCTCCTCCAATGAATAACATGTTACATAGTTAACTCTCCATTAACCTCAAGCAGATTATCTACAATTCAATCTGACAGATTTGTTGAGGATCACAAGGCACCATGCTAAAAGCTACAGATGAAAGAATAAAATAGCATTCCTGCTGTCTGAGGAATTATAGTCGAATGCCAAGAAAAATACATAAACAGCCAATTAGAATGAGATAGGATAAATGCTACACAGAGAAGAATAAGGGCACAATTTTACTGTTTTGGTTTGGTTTTGCCAGAGGCTGAGGAAGGTGTCAGACAGACGAAAGTGATATATAAGCTGGGGGTGTAGATTTCTGGGTATTAAAAAAAAAAGTGGGGATGGAGATTCCAGGTGGATAGAACAGGATAATTAAGGGACAAGGGTATGGAAGTCGAGAAGGAGCTGTGGGGCCGTGAGGAATCCAATGCTGGCACGGCACAGAACACATGGAGAAGATCATGAAGGGACTGGAAAGGCAAGGCTGGGACAAGGAAGTCAAGACCCACTTGAAGTTTACATCCGGTGGAGTTGTCTGCCTAGATCCATGGAGATCCAAAGCTCCAAGGGGAGGAGGGATTAGAATGGAGATATGATAAAGGTCTAGGCAAAAGCAGTGCACAGAGTACAAAGCGGGAAGATCTGCGAGATTTTAGAGATCCAAGTGAAGGTATCTGATGACCAAATGGAAGTGTGAAGTCAGGAAAGGAGGAGTAAACAACTCTGCAGCTCCTGATGAGGCCAGTGAGGTTGTCCTCACTGACTGAGCTCGGGAATCCTGGAGGAGAGGCAAGGAGGTTGTCCTCACTGCCTGAGCTCGGGAATCCTGGAGGAGAAGAGAAGAGGTTGTCCTCACTGCCTGAGCTCAGGAATCCTGGAGGAGAGGAGAGGAGGTTGTCCTCACTGCCTGAGCTCGGGAATCCTGGAGGAGAGGCGAGGAGGTTGTCCTCACTGACTGAGCTCGGGAATCCTGGAGGAGAGGAGAGGAGGTTGTCCTCACTGCCTGAGCTCGGGAATCCTGGAGGAGAGGAGAGGAGGTTGTCCTCACTGACTGAGTTAGGGGTGGAGGCCACTCTCACTGATGGAGCTGGGGAATCCCATATAGAGTGTTGTGTCAGGTGTCTGATTGCAACAGTGAATATTAGCTTTGAACATATTGATTTTGAGTGGGACACACGACATCCAAAGGGACATGTAAGTCCAGAAGGCCTTTAGTAAAGGACTCAGAAGGAGAGGAGATAGAAAAACAGACGAGAACTCCACCCTCACGTGGATTTGGCAATGACCCAGCACTCTTTACCACACATCCCCTGGAAGCACTCAGTGCAATGTTGTTCCTACCCACTCAGTCACACCTGATTTCACCATCTGCTACTGCTGACATTCTACCCAATCCTAAGTACTAAATACAGGTCCAGGTAACAATACGGTACGTTTGATTTGACTGAAACATTAAATAACATTTAATAATGTTAATTCACCTGATGTCAAAGCATAAATTCACCCAGAGGCTATATATTTAGGAAAGTGGTCTTTCGTGTCTTTTCTTTAAAAAACGCAGGTATTGCTTTGGTTCCCAATTTTAGAAAATATATAAACTACTGCTTTACGGACTCATGACTGTAGTGATGCAGCCCGGCAACAAGGCTGAGGGGCAGGAGGAGTTAGGAGAGAGCCACACACTGGAGCAGCTGCATAGCTCTACCTATTGGCAGCAAACCAGCAGAAAAGTGGACTCCCTGGTGAACATTACAATCATAATGAAGCATAAAATTGAGCCTCCAACTCCTTTTCATGACATGAAAGGCACCTCTAAGTTTGCATCTCACTTCTTCCATTACTTCCTGTGTCTCAAATTCACATAATGAAAGAAAATATGCTTCCTGGGTTTTTCCCAAACTACAAACTTAAAGTATGCTTGTTGAAAAAGGATAATCACGCCAAGAAAAGAAGCCAACAGTCTCCTCTTTCCCTACCTCATTTTACTTCACTCCTTCACACTTGTAGACACCGCTCCCCGGTAACAGTTTCGTATTTGTCATGCCATGCTCTCCTCAATGCATATATTGTGTTCAAACATAATTTTATCCCTTTCAATAGAAGCAACTTATAAAATGCGTGGCAAAATGGATTTGAATTTTTATAAAGACTGGAAATCTCATAAATTACTTCTGATTCTTGAGTTCTAAAATATCAATTTTTAGGGCTGCCTGGGTGGCTCAGTTGGAGAAACATCTGCCTTTGACTCAAGGTCGTGATCCCAAGGTCCTGGGATCCAGTCCCCCATCAGGCTCCCTTGCCCAGCGGGGAGCCTGATTCTCCCTTTCCCTCTGCTGTTCCCTCTGCTTATTCTTTCTCTTGCTCTCTGCCCAATAAGTAAAATCTTTAATAAAAAAATAAATAAACAAAAAGTCAATTTTTAGTTAAAGAACTAGGGAGAGCATAGTTACAGAGGAGCAGGAAAAGTAATCAATATTTGAACTGATACCATCGATATTTGTGTTCAGCATGAAAATGCCATTGACGTGCATGTCCAGATTTCAATTCTGTCGTGAGTACCCAGGGTATTTCTAACCACCCTACATAATAGCCAAATTCCCTAGATCCTTCCAGAAGAGTACAGATAACCAAATAAGTCCATTAATCAGTGTTCAATTAACAGGTGAATTAAATTCTATTTGGCAGTTGAATGATTAAAAAATTTCTGAACTGGATAATTTGAATGTATTTAAATGTTTATACCTACGAGCTTCCAAATATCCCTGAAATATTCTGACGTTAAAATAACTGCCTGATTTTCATACCCAAGGCAAAGTCTACAAAGAATACTAATTGTTGGGGCACCTGGGTGGCTCAGTGGGCTAAAGCCTCTGCCTTCGGCTCAGGTCATGATCTCAGGGTCCTGGGATCAAACCCGAGTCAGGCTCTCTGCTCAGCAGGGAACCTGCTTCCCCATCTCTCTCTGCCTGCCTCTCTGCCTACTTGAGATCTCTCTCCTGTCAAATAAATAAAAAAATAAAATCTTTAAAAAAGAAAAAAAGAATACTAATTGTTTCTTATTGTTTAAGGCATTTGTATTTTGTAAAATCCTGTTCTTGTACTTCAGCATTTTCTCCAATAGTGAAGGAAGTGTACTCAAGCTATATCTTCTAGAAAGGACAGGTCATGTTGATTTTATGTTGTATCCCCTTTATGCCCTGCAGTCATACTCTTTTCTTTTTAAAGATTTTATTTGTTTATTTGACAGAGAGAGATCACAAGTAGGCAGAGAGGCAGGGAGAGACGGGAGGGAAGCAGGTACCCTGCTGAGCAGAGAGCCCAACTAGGGGTTCGATCCCAGGACCCTGAGATCATGACCTGACCCGAAGGCAGAGGTTTTAACCCACCGAGCCACCCAGGCGCCCCCCTGCAGTCATATTCTTAAACGTAATTGGCTTTAAAGTATAAGTTTAGTAATATGGGTATCCTTATAACTCTTTTTTTTTTGCTAAATTCTCCAATATTATAAACTGAGAAAAAAAATTAAAACTCTCTGAATTTCCTGGGTTTTCTTTTTTCTTTTTTGTAGAAAAGTCACAAAGGCTAGAACAGGAGCAATCTAATAATTGGTCATCCTAACGGATCATTGAAAATGTGATGTTAGGACATCACAAGATTTTTGCAAAAAAAAAAGGAAGTATAGAACTTGCTCTTTATGACTCACGGCTTTCTTTTATATGGAAAGAATGAAATCCTATGGAGATTTGTCTTTTCAAGATCCCATTCATTCAAGCATCTATATCTGGCCAAAAATAACTCGGAAGCAGTGACCTTTCAGTCCCTTGGAGCTCTGAGCCATGTCTCAGAAACTCTTATGATTGTCTGTGTTGCTGGGGCCTTGCAAGTGGAGCTGACCTCGGACAGGATAGAGCCTTCTCGCAGGAGCACAGCGGAGGAGCTGTGGTTGAAGTGTGTGTCTTCCATCACTACTATGTTGATTGGCTACGGCTGCATAAAACATCCCCTATCTCAGTATCCTAAAGTAATGATAGGTTGCATGACTCTGGGGGTTGAGTGGGTGTTTCTGCTGGTCTTGCCCGAACTCATGAGTATAGCTGCTGAAAGTTCTAAGATGGTCTTACTCAAATGTCCCAAGGCCTAGTGGAGATGCTATGGTGGTGGGGATTGCTGGCTTCCCTCTTCATGTGCTTTCTCGTCCCCGGATTCCACAGAAAGGGTGGTCTCAGAGTCCTAGGAGTGTGAGAGTGAAAGCTGCAAAGACTCTAGAGGTTTTCCCTGGGAGATTCACAATGTCCTATTCTGATAGTCAAAAGCAAACTAACTCCGACTCCAAGGGGTACAGAAATAGACTCTACCTCTTTTTTTTTTTTTAAGACTCTATTTATTTGAGAGAAAGCATGGTGGGGGGGAGGGAAAGAAGGAGGAAGACAAACATCCTCCCTGCTCAGCAGGGAGCCCAATGTGGGGCTCTATCCCAGGACCCTGAGATCATGACCTGAGCCAAAGGAAGATGCTTAAGCTACTGAGCCACCCAGGTGCCCGTACACTCTATTCTTAATGAAGGAGTTTCCAAAAATCCAAAGCCATTTTTTAAAAGATAGATAGATAGATAGATAGACAGACAGACAGATAGATAGATAGATAGATTTATTGATTTATTTATTGATTTATTTATTTACTTGACACAGAGAGAGAGAGAGAGAGAGATCACAAGTAGGCAGAGAGGCAGGCAGAGAGAGGGGGAAGCAAGCTCCCCACTGGGCAGGGAGCCCAAAACGGGGCTCAATCCCAGAACCATGGGATCATGACCCAAGCCGCCAAAGGCAGACGCTTAATGACTGAGCCACCCAGTTTGCCCTGCAAGGCCATTTTTAATCCACTTCAAGAAATTAAAAATCCCTCACACCTCAGCCCACCCTAGTCCCATCTGAGCCTGGACAAAAGATGATGATGGACCAAGGGCCTCCATCACTTTCCAGAACTAACATGATGACTTTAAAATGGGATTTTCTATGGTGCAATTTTCCAAGTGAAAAGGTAGAAGGACATATAATACAATGTAATGCAATATGACACATCACAATTGTAATAAATGAAGGACAAGTTTAAAAGGCATTTTTAGTTGGAAAAGGAATAATTACCATTTGCAAATGTCAGTGATTCCTTGCATGATATATGCCAGTTTTAAAAACAACTGCTCACAAGGGCAAGAGATAAGATCTTCAGTAATTCCCTTTGTATCATTAATTCCCAATTAATAAGCAATAGGATATAAACTGCTGGCCTCTATATTTCTATACTGATGAGAAGAGTTAAGAATGGCTCATTATAGTTTCCTCATGAATAAGTAGGAGGCAAATCACCTACCTCATAGGATTGGCTTAATAATTAGATGTTTTAATATATGCAAACTTTACCAAACAGTATATGGAATATAATAAGTAATCTACATTATTTAGTAAAATAAAAACTATTAATGTCACCAAAAGAGTTTATCTTTTCAGTAGTGGTGAATATTACATTTAATTTCATAAATCAGGAAAACAATTCATCCTTGCATTTCTATAACAAATAAGAAAAAATAAATAAAATCTTTAAAAAAGGGGAGGGAGCCTAGACGGCTTAGCTGGTTAAGCATCTGCCTTCAGCTCAGGTCCTGATCCCAGGGTCCTGGGATCGAGTCCCACCTTACATTGGGCTCCTTGCCCAGCAGGGAGCCTACTTCTCTCTCTACCTGTACCCCCCTGCCTGAGCTCACTCTTTCTCCTCCCTGTCTGACAAATAAAATATTAAAAAAATAAAGGTCAGCGTACGTAGGGTATAGCGCACACACACATACACACACACACACACACACACACAATTTGAGCCAACTCTACCAAAACATTCAGAGTAAGGAGACAGAACTTGCCTTTAGAGTCACTTAATTTAGTATAAACACATACACATGCTTTTCTTATGGCAAGGATTATTCCAGAAAGTTTATAGACAGTAATTCATTTGGTCTTTATAACAAACTGATAGAGTGGGTGTTTTCATTATCTACATTTTAAAGTTGAAAAATGAAGGTATGTAAGAGTTCCCATGAGGAAACGGAAGAGCTGTGAGTCCAGTGCAAATGGTTCTGCCTTTAGAATCTATGCTTCTGTCCTCTAGTCTCCCTTTCCACGTGCTGGTGGAAAAATCCCTCATTCAAATCACTGCACAGCTATGACGCAGTCAGATATGTCCTCTGTTAAAGTCTTAGGAGAATGGTGTCTGAGGGAATGCTCTCTGGCTACATCAAGACTGGCCTAAATACCAAGGACTGAGGGGTGGAAAACAATTATAAACAACTGTGAGGCTTTGTTCTGGAGGTTCAATTGCTCTACGTAAAATAGTATGTACCAGAAAGCCCAAGGGGTGGGGGTAGAGTTGGAGGACACTGGGGATCAGGATTACAACTTCAGGTTCATCTGTCCTTAGCTTCTCAATTTGCCAAGAGGGACAATGGATTATGTACTCATGTAACTGTCCCAATTCTTGCTTCTGAACCCAAACTAGCTGGTGACAAGAGGCGGTTCTCTGAGGGCTGATTTCTTCCCATGTGAACTAAGAACAAAGAGAGAACAGAGGAGTACAGTTCTCCATTTATTCTGAAAATAGGACATGCTTCGTAGATGCTTATTAATGTTCCCCTGCAAAACACAGTGATCGAAAGTCCACTTTGGTTTAATTTAAAAGGAAGCAGCATCACAGAAGCTATGGTTTGCTAGGTCTCCTCTCCTAGGCCCTTACATTTATTCTTCAATACCCTACAATTACAAAAAAAAAAAAAACAAAAAAAAACCCGAAGTCTACGCAAATGGCATTCATTCTCCCATGAAGCCTAAAAGTACTGGGGGACTTGGCAACAAGTGGCTGACCTCCGTGAGAAACAAACACTTCAAAAGAATCATTGTTTTGTGTGAAGAATTCAGCCCACAATGATCAATTCAAACATTAAGAAAAGTAAAGCAGGTCCCTTCTTCGTACTGTCATGAAATCCAGAAAGAAGGGTAATCTGGGGATCTGACCACTGTCCACATCTCAACAGAATGATAGAAGGCACACTCCAGCTACATGAGTTTAGGCTTTCAGGTCATTTTAATCCCTGTGGTGTATTCCGAAGAGCAGAACATTCCTTAAAAGCTTTATAGTGTGATTGGATGATTAGGGTTTTAGGGTTTAAGTGGTATTTTCCTTTCAGCCGAAGTCTGCAAAAATTGAATGACTTTTCAGAAATATTTGCCTAAAAGGAAAAAGCTTTCCTTTTCTTAGTGTGATCCCAACCTTGACCATATCATCATTGGTCTTGGCTGCTTTGAGACAGCCCGCCTTACCCGGGCAGGCAAATAAATTGAAAATGCCCTTCTCTGAAACATTCAAATTTCCTTTC
>CM053612.1:98405033-98443239 GCA_028646535.1 Procyon lotor
GGGAGGACATTTGAAAGGACCTGCCTGCCCAGCACAGACCAGGGCAGTGACCTCTGCATCTGGGCAGCATCAGCTGAGACAGCAGCTTAGCCCCGAGGGAAGCAGAATTCTCCATGGTGTTCGTAAGTACCTCGGAGGTTCCTGAAATAAAGAACTCAGATGATCAGCAATGCCTTCTAATTGCCGAATCTCCAATGTTTAGGAGAGCGGAAAGTAGGGAGTGCCAACTGTCCACTTGGGCATGTTTCCAGATTTCAGGGTTGGGGCTGTGATGGTCCTTTTATGTCCCCAAATGCACTCTGCGTTGTTCTCCATCCCCCACTCCACCCCTAAAAGTTGATGATGGTGGACAATAGCAACTGAGTGCCTGCCCACACGGGCATCACACTGGGTCCCAACTAAAGTGTCCAACACTGATCCCTGGTAGGAGCCAAGAGGGAGGAAGAGAGGGGCGTTTGTTCCCTGAAACTTTCCTCCACGGGATCACCTTGGGCTGGCTGCATTGCTCTGCTGAAGGTCATAGCACATGTGAGAGAGGCTGCCAGCACTGTGCGCCTATGCAGTTTGCACTCAATAAATAGACCAGCCTTCCATAAATCACTGCATCTTGTTGACTTGGTTTCCTCAAGGAGTTCCTCACCAATGGGAGCCCTCTATATGTTTGTCTGTAGCTCCCCAAAAAGCCCATCCTTCCCCTTTTCAGGATCTTCAGCCTCCTGGTGTCTCTGTGGAATACTTCACCCTCGGTACCTTCCTGTGGGTGGCTCCATGCAGGTCTCTCTGTGCTCAGCTGGATCTTTCCAGGCTGCCCATCTAGAATCCCAGATGCCCATCTAGAACGGCATTCCCAGACCATTCATAGTCCAGCCAACAGCTTCATCTGTTCATTTTTTCCATGGCTCCTGTCTTTCCCTGAGGCAGTCTTGCCCACACACTTGTCTGCTTATTGGCGGGGGGGGGTCCTCTTTCCTTCTTGCGGGCATGTCCTTCAGGAGGTTTCTCTGAATTCTCTCATTATGGTGCTCAGAATATTGGTGGGGGGAGGTTGCAAACGTGCTGAATAAATGTTGAGTGAATAAAACAAGCACTAACTACAGGGGTGACACAGTCACACTGATGTTTGATAACGGATCACTGTTTGTCCAGGGTGGAAAATGGGAGATTGGTTAGAAGAGAGAGGCGGCGTAAAAGGCATGGCAGACACGGCAAGGACAGGGGTATGGATGTGACTTGCTGTGGCTGGCAGGACTGTAAGGCTGCCCCTCCCTTGTGTAGTCCCTTCTCCACGGAGTGTGGGTAGGAGCGTGTTACATGATCACACGTGACTTCCTTAATTACATTGCCTTATGTAGGTAAAACAGAGTATTGGGGTGAGTTAGGTTCCATTTAATCACGTGAGCCCTTTAAAAGCAGAGGTATTTTTTCAGCTGGTAGCAGAAGGAGAAGTCAGGTATAGTTGAAGTATAAGCAGGATGGCGGGTGCCTCTGGTGGTTTGGGGGTGTGGAGGGGCCATGTGAGAAAGAGTCTGGGTGGCGTCTAGGAGCAGAAAGTGATCTCTGGCTAAGGACAGCCAGAATGACAGCCAGTGATCTCTGGCTAATGACAGCCAACTGGAGACCTCAGTCATGCAAGCAAAGGAATGGAATTGATCAAGCAACCTGAAGGGTCCTGGAAAGGAATCCTTTCTGAACACTCCAGGTAACGACAGCCCAACCTCGAAGACCCTTTGGGAGTGTCTTTGGGAGACAGCTGTGGGAGACCCAGAGCAGAGAACCCAGCCATGCCCTCCTGGATTTCTACCCCACAGACGTGTGAGCTCAGAAATGGGTGTCGGTGTCGTTTGTTGTATCGCAGTAGCTAACTGATGTAGAGCTGAAGCCAGTGGAAGGGGCCATGGCTGGAGATGTGGTGGGGCCGTGGCTGGAGATGATGTGGGGCAGGGAAGAGAGGGAGGGAGGCGGGCTTGTGTCATCTCCCAGCCAGTGCATCCCCCGTGTGTTCGACTGTGGTTGAGTATGTAGGAGGGAGAGTCACAGACCCGCTTCCCTACGCAGGGTGATCCATGCTTGGTGTCCATGGTGTTGCACATGGGTGCGGTACAGCTCGCGGCTCTCTCCGGGCATCATCCACGCACAGATGTTCCTCCTGATATGCAGGGACACTTTCCCGATTAAACCATCCAGGCCCCAGAGGGAGAGGAAGGGAAACCACACGAGACCTGTTTCTGGATCTGTCTGCACTGGAGGTCCAGTTGCATCATCTAGTGGGATCTGAGGCAGATGGAAAACACCGAGCCTCAGGGTCTTCTTCAGAAACTAGAGCTGCTGATGCATATTGTGCATCATTATTTGCTCAGAGAATTAACTGAATTAGAGATTAAAAAAAAATTCATTGTCCTGGGCCTGGCATACAACAGGTCCTCAAGAAAGGCCATAAAACAAAGAAAGGAGAACGTGCAGTTGATGTAGAAAATCTGTGTATGAGTGTACTCAGGCTGCCGTAACAGATTGCCACGGCGTGGTGAGCTCAAACAAAAGACATTTCCGTTGCTGCCTCTTTGGAGGCCAGGAGTCCGAGACCAGGTGTGGGCAGGCCCAGCTCCTCCTGAGGCCTCTCTCCTTGGTGTGTAGGTTCACACGTGCTGTGTCCTCATGTGGGCGTCCCTCTGCACTTGGCTGTGGCCTCATCTCCTCTTCTTATAAGGACCCCGTTAAGTGGGATGAATGTCCACCCTACTGATCTCATTTTACCTTGATTACCTATTTTAAAGGCCTCATCTCCAGATACCATCACTTCCAATTCTGAGACCCTGGGGGTTAGGATTTCAACACGTGAATTTGGGAGGGACGCAGTTCAGCTCATAACAATGTATGTAAGTGAATTCTTTTTAAAAATAGGGATGATTAATAAGATAGTGACAATAAAAGACCTTCGAGAAGTTGAAGGTAGTAAATCGATATACATGGTTATATTTATGTAGATTAAAGCTGAGCATTTTTTTCCTTAGTATTTTCTTCACTGTTACCCGTGAAGCCATATTACACATTCATGGATGAGCCAGGCTTTTCAGTTTGCCAATATTAAAGCCAGGATAACAAATCCTTTTCTTAATGTTTTGTGCCTTTGGTATAAATGGACGCAAAGGGGCTGCCTTTTAGATGAAGTGACCCATTGTCAACCGTGATGGAGTTGAGTTCAAACACATTGCCTGGAGTTCAGAAGCGTGCGGTAGAGCTAGGCTTGCGATGACATCAGAAAAACAGTCTTCCAATACGTTTTACAGTCCTCTGACTCCACAGGGTAATTCTTAGCGAGTAACGGAGCTGTACCCTACACATTGGTCTGGCATGAAAGCTGTGTTGTAACTGCTTTCTCACCTTTAAAGTTTGATAGATCTGGGGGTGCCTGGGTGGCTCAGTCGGTGAGGCATCCACCATCGCTCAGGTCATGATCCCGGGTTCCTGGGATTGAGCCCCACATTGGGCTTCCTGCTCAGCGGGGAGTCTGCTTCTCCGTCTGCTCCTGTGTGCTCTCTGTCTCTCTCACTCTCAAATAAACAAATAAAATCCTTAAAAATACAATAAAATGAAATTTGATAGATCTTTCACTTTTAGGTTAAATTTCATTCTATTTTGGGGGCAATCCTAGATGGAAAAGGGTGCAGTGTGGATTTTTTTAAAGGCCCGTCCTTAGTACGGGAAACTGGAAAGGAAAACTCTACCCAGTGTTGTTTCTAACCAGGAAAAGGCAGGATGTTCCCTCCTTAACCTTGATCGCCTGTTAGCGCTAGGTCACAGTGAGCGCCTGCTGTCGCCGACACTAGCACCAGGAGCTGGAATGTCAGTGAGGAAGCGTTTCCATGGGGACCCTTCCCTGCTTCGTGGTTGCGAGCACCTTCTGTCCTGAAGGCCCGCATTCAGGGATCATGGGTGGCGGTGGTGCTGTGTTCTGCGGGGCTCTGCGCTGCCAGGCCCGAGCTGCGTAGCTGCCTTCCCTGCAGAGTATCCCGCAGGTGCGTGGGATTTCAGTTGGGGGGCTCCCCTGCTGCTGCCTCACGCTCATTTCCATGAACAGGACCTGGCAGGGTGCACACAGAGCCTCAGCAAGAATCTGTTTTGTTTTAACAAGACTCAGCAGCCGTGGCCTGCACGGGGGAAGTGTACTAGCTTCCGCTAGCACCTGAGCCACATCAGCTGGACAAGGCTGTCCTTACCTCCCACAGCCCCTCTGCAATGCTCTCTCTCACTCCTATGGAGGCCACCTCTTCATCCCTTCATTAGAAGGGATGCAGGCTCCTCCCCCTTTTTTTTTTTAAGATTTTATTTATTTCACGGAGAGATCACAAGTAGGCAGAGAGGCAGGCAGAGGGAGGGAGAGAGGCAGGCCCCCTGCTGATCAGAGAGCACGATGCAGGGCTGGATCCCAGGACCCTGAGATCATGACCTGAGCTGAAGGCAGAGGCTTTAACCCACTGAGCCACCCAGGTGCCCCTCCTTCTCCTTCTGTTCATCTTGTCTTTGTTCTATAGGCGTTTGGTTGGCTCTCCATCATCGATGCTCACAACAGTCACTGTGTCAGCAGTGCTTTGGGGATTGGATTGGTAATAGGCACATTTCTAGTTTTTGATGACTTTTTATAATCCCTTCCTAAATTGTATGGTTTATGTCCCAGACACAGCTGCTTCCTTGCTTGTTTTCCTTTTGATCTGACCACCATCGATTAGGTGTAAGTACCCAGACAGACACAGGTTTGGGCAGTTTCCAATGCAACCTTCAGGGAGTTGAAGTCTCTGCCTTCTGGGAACATCTCTTGGAGCAAGACTCAGACCGCTACTCCAAAGTTAAGGATTTGGGAACTAACCAGATGTGTTAGCCGTCACACCCCAGGACTCGTCTCACCTCCCTGAGGGAGGTCTGACTCTTCTCACTTCACAGATGAGAACACCAAGGGCTGGGAGAGCTACGGAAGCAGTCTCCGTGTCCCACCCAGCAGAGCTGGGACGCACATCCAGTTTCATCTGACCCCCACGTTGAGTGTCTTTTCTATCAGCACTGCACAAGGGAGGAAAGAACACATAGAAACCACGCAGCTTTTTCGTGCGTTATACACAAGGTGCGTTACCTCTCGTGGCTTCTCTTTGTCTCTTGTCTTTATCTCCATCCTAATTCAGGGGTCCTTGCAGACTTTGTCAGTTGTCCCCAGGGCAGAGAAATCACCCCTCCCTCGCCCAGTTGAGAAGCACTGCCTTGTGGGTATGATAGGTCATAAGAAAAGTGAAGTAAACACTTCTTGCATTTTTTTTCCCCAGTCTGGCCTGTGGACTGCCTGTGGTAGGCATTCTAATGCCCATTTTCTCCCCTAAAATATACGTACAGCCTAATCACTGAAACAGGAAGTATGTAGATTGCAGGGTCACAGGGACTTTGCACATGTAGTTATTAGCTAGGGACCTTGAGGTGGGGAGGTGATCCTGCATGATCCAGGTGGGTCTGATGTAATCACAAGGATCCTTCTAAGAGGAGGACAGAGGAAGATTAGACTGCAGGAAAGGAGTGTAAGAGTGGTACGGTGTGAGAAAGCCTTTCCCAGCTGAGGCCAAAAATAAATCTGTGTGAGGACAGGAACAAAGTCAGACGATTCAGCACAATCTGCATTGGAGGTGCTTGAAGAGGACCCTCAGCTGAGGAATGCCAGAACCCTCCAGCAGCTTGAGGAAGCACAGAAATAGATTCTCCCCGAGCCTCCAGAAGGAAGGCCCTGAGAACACCTTGATTTTAGCCTGGTGAGGCTTTTGTCAGACTTCTGGCCTCCAGAACCTAGAGAAGAAATTCATGTGGTAAACCATTCGGTTTCTGGTAATTTGTGAGACCAGCAGTGACAAACCAAATGCCACCTCTATTGGATTGCCCACTGTGGGGCTGCAAATACACATTCCTAGGGCTCAGAGCTAAAGACTTAGAACTTTCTGGAGGTAGAGCCCATGCATTCATAACCAGCACCCATCAGTGACTTCTGGCACCCTAAAATCTGAGATGCATGGAGCAAGTACGTCTTCTTCCTGCTTTCCTGTCCGTGACAGATTCATCCTCCACTTCCTCAGGAAATAGAGATTTCTTTTCTTTTCTTTTCTTTTTGAAGATTTTATTATTTGTTTGACAGAGAAACCTCGAGAGCAGAAACAGGAGCAGGGGGAGTAGGAGAGGGAATGCAGGCTTCCTGCCGGGCAGGGAGCCGGATGTGGGACTCGATCCCGGGACCCTGGGACCATGACCTGAGCCGAAGGCAAATGTTTAATTACTAGCCAGGTGCCCAGGAAATAGAGATTTCTAAAAAAATCTTTCAAAAAACTGTCCACCATTTTTTACCTAAAACTGAAAGAAAAAGAAAAAGAAAAGAAAGTGAGGATATATATTTCCTCTCATGTTTGCATCAGAGTTGGGTTAGCACACAGTGGATTTGACTGTTCTTGCAAAAGGAGCTGCCATTTCTTTTTGTCTTGGAAGGCATCAGATTATAAGCCCAGACCAGGGTATCAGACTTAATATTTCTGGGTGTTGGTTAAACCTGGTATGTAGCAAACTTGGGTGAGTGTATCAGTCTCCCTAAGGCCCCTGCCATCATGGACATCCCAACACCAAAGTGAGCTTCAGAGATGGCACTTGCAAGAGCAACGCCGAGTTCCCCAGCAGTGACCTGTCCCTCGTCACTAAGGATCAGACCGGCTCTCACAACTGGTGTTATCATCACTTTTCAAAATGCACCTCACCACGTGATGTGGTTACTAGATAAGGATGCGAGGCTGACATTTTGTCCTGACCCTGGCTTGAAGCAGGAATCCACATGTGGAAGATTACATACCACACTTGCCAGATGATAAACGACTCCCTTCTTACTGGGGAGGCAAAAGCATGGAGTTATCCCTGAGATTTTATTACATTTAATGGGGAAAAGCAAAGAGAGCCTTATAGAGCAGCTCCGGGGTGGGTATGATGGGGGTTATTTTAGTGCAGGTGTAGGCTCAAAGATTGGAGGAATGAAGGAGAGTTTAGTCTTTCTCCCTTCTTGTCTCTATGTGTAGGTGTGGCAGGGCTTTCATTTTCAAAATAAGGATTTTTTTCATGCAATTATATCCCTAAAAATAGTAGTATAAAACTCACTACTTCACCAGAAGCAGCAAAGTTTAACAAGGTGTTTCTGAAACTAATTTCCAAAGAATGATGATGTCTCTGTTGTGACATTATTGCATTTTCAGCAACACTGTACGGAATCAGTATGAATCAGTTGGGCACCAGGAAGTGGGTTTTTGCAGGAATTGGGTTTTTTACAGAAATTGGATTCTTACCTTCCTAGACTGTGTGTGTGTGTGCATCTTTAGATGGTTCCACTGGAAATTCTTGTAGGTTTAGTATCTGTTTATTAAAATTACTTAATAATGGACATGTGGGTCATGGGTTTTAGCCTTTTATTTTTTGTTGTTGAAGAAAACAGTGAAACTCACATGGAGATCCTCAAAAATTCAAACTGGAATTACCACACAATCCAGCAGATCTAAATATATGCCCCAAAGAGTGGAAAGCAGGGACTCAGCTATTGTATATCAATGTTCATGGCAGCATTACTCCCAGGAAGCAGACGGTGGAAATACCCCAGATGTCCACCATAGGATGGATGGATAAAGCGTGAGCTACACATACAGTGGAATATATTCAGTGTTAGCGACGAAGTTCTGACCCACGCTGCCATGTGGATGCAGCCTGAGGATGTTTTGCGAAGTGGATCAGATACAAAAGGTCCAGTACTGTGTGACTCCGCTTCTAGGAGGTACTTTGAGCGGTCAGATTCATACAGACAAAGTAGGATGGTGTCCCCAAGGGCCACGGGGAGGGGCTGGGGTCATCCAAGGCAAGCAGCGTTGCAGTGTGGGAAGGTGAAACCCTTTGTTGGTGGCTGCCAGGGTGCCGCATAAATGGTCACTGCCACTTCAGTGTCCCCTTCCAATGGCAGGCTTAATGTTCCGCATACTTTACCACGAAAAAATTTTAAAGAGAGATTGAAGATTTGGGTGATGGGAAAATTCCGGAAACATACGGAGGTTGCACAATCATGTGGTTGTAATGATGCCGCTGAATGGCACACTTAAAACTGGCGGAAATGGTCTATTTGACATGCTGTGTGTCTTTGCGCAATAATGACGAAATCCTGCTGTGCCACGCCATCCCTTTCTCACCGGGCTCCAGTCTGTACTATGGACATCGCGTTACTACCTCTGTGGAGAAATGCTGAAAACTCGAGTGTTGCCAGCGTCGGGCCGTCCTAAGGCTGGAGCCCCAGAGCACGGAAGGCAGAAGCCTCAGCCGCTGGACTGAGCGTGTTGACGGGATCTCAAGCATGTCCCGTCATTTGGGGGAAATCTCAGTTGTGCTGTGAATAGTAGCAGACAAGCCTCGGAGGTGCATCCCCTGTCCTGCGCCGGGGGTTCTCATCACACGGCTAGAAGCTGGAAGGCGCACAGCCTTCCCCTGCAGCACAGCCCATAGAGGTTGGGCCTGTAGAGTGCAGATAGAGTAAAATTCGGTAGAAAGTGCAGCCAGGCGCAAAGACGAAGAAACCAACACATGAAGTGTCTTCAGACTCCTTTTTTTCCAGTGGAGTTTGTGAGCTGAGACGCCGATCATCTCGGGGATGGTTTTCCCCTTTCTCTGCTTGCTACGGAACCTAGAAGCCTTGGCGCTGTGTTTTTCCTCCATCTTTGCTTGAATGTACCTGTTTATGGCTCCTTTGATCATGATCCCAAGCACGAGCTCACCGCTGAATGTCAATAACGCCTATGGATTGTGCCGTTTGTAGGAAACATTTCCTTTTCCTCTATTTGCCAGTATAATTGGCTTGTTCATCATCCACTGTCTCTTGTGTTCCATGAGTAATGAACATGCGAGAGCCTAGTTTACCATCATTATTCTTTACTCTTCGTGTGCCTGCCACATTTGATAAAATAATCTTGATTCTTCCTAAACTTTCTGAGTGCAAAGATTCTAATTTTGACACGTTTCCTCTGCATATGTCTCTTGAAGCTCCTTATTTTTGAGCTGCGCTGACCTAACTGTACCTCTTCATTAAGATATGACTGTTCAGGACATGGGCCCCTGGGTAGCTCCTTCAGTTAAGCATCTGCCTTCATCTCGGGTCATGAGCCCCGCATCGTTGCCTCTCCGTTCAACAGGGAGCCTGCTTCTCCCTCTCGCTCTGCCCCTCCCTGGCACTTGTGCTCTAGCTCTGTCAAATAAAAAAAGTCTTTAAAAAAATAGAATAAAATATGACATGTTCAGGACATTTGTTCCCCGTCTTTGGCTCCTTAACCAAATGTACCAGTTTCTCAAAAAGCAGCCATTCTAGGGAGAGATTGTTGTAGGGGAGTTATAATAAGGAGGAGGTTCATTAAGGCACACAATGTGCAGCCATACTGTCTCTGAATTTTTCTATACCCTTCCATTAATGTATTCAAACACCTTGAACACATTTTGGATCTTGCCAAGCTAGTGGCTTCTTAGGGCTTTTGGTTATTGGCTGTTTTCCCTGAGTACTCCTGGGCTTTATTCCTTCAATTATTTCCTTCTGGGTTAAATTTTATCAGGTGGCTCATTCACAGAGCCCTATTAGATTACTCTGTGTTTTATGTTCCTCCATAATTTTTATTAACTTATAAATTTACATCAGCAACTTTTACTACCTGTGTACTTCCCTTGTCCCTGAAATCATTCATAAATACCTCAGACAGCGTGAGTTTTCCTTTATGCCCCTGTCGAGCATCACACTAACAGGAGATCTGTATGTTTACCTGTCGGGTCCCAGACTTGAGTCCTTGCAAATGTTTACACTCAGTGCCTCCATTATTTCAAAATTATCTTGTTTTTCAGTAGTCCGTTGACAAAGGGCAAAATGAAGGGGGGGAAAAATGGAAACAGTATCTGGGCTAGGACAAACGTGAGAAGAGTGGGGCACTTGTCTAATGTGCAAAATTTAAGGGGCCACCAAAAACACTCAGGCATCAAGATGTGTAACATTCGGGGCTCCCGGGTAGCTCAGTCGGTTAAGCGTCGGATTCTTCAATTTTTGCTCAGGTCATGATGTCAGGGTTGTGAGATGGAGCCCCACATCAGGCTCTGCCCTGAGTGTGGAGCCTGCTTAGGAGTCTCCCCTCCCTCCTGTTGCCGCCCCCCCCCCCCATGCACAAATGTGGGTGTGGGTGCACGGCTCTGTCTCACACACACAAGCAGATATGTAACATATATATATATATATACATATATACAATGTTATTAACATTGTAATGCATTATGTTCAAAAATTGAGTTGGTAAGCTCTGCCTGTGGTCTGCCTGCCTGTTTTTGTAAATAACATTTTATCACAGAAAGGATTGGGGGTTTTGCCTTTATTTACAATGCTGGGGCTTTTGCATTCATTTTAATTTTTAAAATACTGCATTACAGTAGTAATTTTCTTGAGAACTGAGTGCTTCACTTCTGCCTTAGACTTTGGGTCAGTGGCTGGGTACTTCCCTCAGCTAGTCCTCACCTTGCAGTAAATGTTGCTAGTCAGAACCCAGAAGAAACAAATAGCCAATAACTTTCAAAAAGAAAAATGGACATTGAGCAGCTTTTAAAGGAATTGCGAAATTTACTTTGATCGGTTATCAGCATAGCTAGACTTGGTGGTGGGGGGTTATAAGGAGGGGTATGGGTTTTTTTTTGGGGGGGGTGATGAAATACTTTAAAATTGATTGTGGTGGTGGCTGCAGAACTCTCTGAATGCACTAAACCATTGAATCGTATACCTTACCTGGGTGAATTGTATGGATGAGTGAATTGTAGCTTAGTAAAACTGCTGCAGACCCCAAAGACAGGAAAAACAAAACCAAGCAAACAAAAAAGTGCAAATTGGATCGTGTTTATGTTATTTCAAGGACTGCTCAATGCACCTCCTGCTGTGTTGACACAATTGGTCCTCTTGTTTAAAACACAACTGTAGGGACTCAGTTGGCTCAGTAGGTTAAGCATCTGCTTTGAGAGGCTAGTCCATTGTCTTCCTAGTTTTGGGCTCAATGACGTAAATTCCTTTCTTCTTTCTCTCTCTCTCTCTCTCTCTCTCTCTCTCTCTCTCACACACACACACACACACACACACACACACATTGGTTGGATACAGTTGTTTACCCCTCAGGAATACAGTGAAACCTATTATTGATACATGCGATAACTTGGATGAATTTTAGATACCGAATCTTTCATGAGACAGAAGCCAGTTTCAAAGAATGACAGATAACATGATTCCATTTCTTTGACATTCTCAAAAACACAAGCCACGAGTAATGAGATCAGTGGTTGCCAGGGCTGAGGAGTGGGGGAGACTGTGAAGGAGTAGCAGGAGAGGGTATCTATCTTCGGCAGCTCCTAAAACATGCATGCAAAACTTACAATTTGTTTTGACTTTTTCTTAGCTCTTTCAGGCAGTACACATGCATTTTAGTTTCTCTTTCTCACTTGTAGAGCTGTGTCTATTTTAGGAAGTGTAGATTTATGCTTTACTGTGTATGGCAGGGGTTAGCGAACAACCGCTAATGGACCACATAGTGCCTGCCATCTGTTTTTGTAAATAAAGTTTTATTAGAACATAACCACATCCATTCATTTATATATTGCCTATGGCTGCTTTTATGCTACAAGAGCAGAGTATTTACTATTTACCCCTTAATAGAAAAAGTTTGCTGACCCCTCGCCTATAGTATCACCTAAACCAAAGAGTAGATCTTTGTATGGTTTCAATATAGTTAAAAAAAAAAAAAAAAAAAGATTAGATTGTCTAAAGGAAGATTTTAAAATAATAGTGTGAGTTGTGTACCTTGTATGCACTGCCCACCCCAAATAATCAGAGCGTCCCCTTTCCTTTCCTTTGTATATATAATTTCTTTTCTTTTTAAGATTTTATTTATATTTTATTTATTTGAGAGAGAGAGAGAATAAAAGAGAGAGCATGAGATGGGAAAGGTCAGAGGGAGAAGCAGGCTCCCCAATGAGCAGGGAGCCCTATGCGGGACTCAATCCCAGGACTCCAGGATCATGACCTGAGCCGAAGGCAGTTGTTTAACCAACTGAGCCACCCAGGCACCCCTGCAATTTCTTTTAAATGGTCTCTACCAGGGCATCTGGGTGGCTCAGTTCATTAAGCATCTGCTTTCAGCCCAGGTCATGATCCCAGGGTCCTAGAATCCAGTGCTACATCAGGATCCCTGCTCAGTGGGGAGTCTGCTTCTCCCTCTCCCTTGCACCCTCCCCCTGCTTGTGCTCTCTCTGTTACATAAATCAATAAAATCTTTTTTTTTTTTTTTAAAGATTTTATTTATTATTTGACAGAGAGAGAGAGAGATCACAAGCAGGCGGAGAGGCAGGCAGAGACAGAGGGGGAAGCAGGCTCCCCGCTGAGCAGAGAGCCCGATGCGGGGCTCGATCCCAGGACCCTGAGATCATGACCTGAGCCGAAGGCAGAGGCTTTAACCTACTGAGCCACTCAGGCGCCCCTAAATAAAATCTTTTTAAAAAATTAAAAAAGTAAATGGACCCTATCTTTTGGCACTACATGTTTTATTTGCAACAAGATAATTTGCTGTCACTACTAAGAGGTGAGAGAAAGCATAAATAAATGTAATCTAAACATGACCTTGAAACATATTTCAGCTCTCTTCCAGCTATCCACAAGTTAGCAAGAAAAATTTTATCTGCAAAAAAAGAATTACTTTTATTTTGTAATTCTCTCCTCATCTGGCTCTTATTTGGTACAACTTTTTATTATTTTGTGGATGAGTCAAAAGCTTAAGAGGAGGAGGAAGAAAGAATAAGCTACTGATGTGTGATTTGAAAACTAGACACTCTTTCTTCAGTACATGAGATTAGTGTACATTGGTGTTTATGCATTATATACATTTCTGTTCCTGCATTTGAAATACCTCTAAAAATATTCTTCTGAAAGTTCAATGAAATTAGCATTATTTATTAGCATTAAGTCTTGGTATCTGTTTTTTATTTGTCTGCATGATGTCCAGAGTTACAATTAAGTATTTATGATTCATTAGCCTGGTTACAAATGCCAATTCTTTCTTTTTAACCTTTATTATTCAGTGTGGTTTAGAAAACAAAAATCACTCTTGTTTTTTTGTTTTTTTTTAAAGATTTTTTTTTTAAATTTATTTGACAGAGAGAAACACAGTGAGAGAGGGAACACAAGCAGAGGGATTGGTAGTGAGAGAAGCAGTCCTCCTGTGGAGCAGGGAGCCCCATGCGGGGCTCCATTCCAGGACCCTGGGATCATGACTTGAGCCGAAGGCAGACGCTTAACGACTGAGCCACCCAGGTGCCCCACTCTTGATTTTTTTGATAGCCTTACTATACTGATCAAGTGTGGCCATGCCATTTCTTAGGACCAATTATGAGTTACTTTCAAGCTGATGTAAAATGTCTAGATGGAAACATATTTTCACTTCTGTTACTTCAGTTGCAATTGGAATACTGTGTGGCCCTTTCTCATGTCCTGGCATTTCCTCTTTGTTTGAAAATGAAAGATAAAACCCGTCAAGTCACTTAGATTTAAAGCATGTCAACTACATAAGTTGTAGACTTTTAGTATTAGAGATATCGTACCTTTATAACCACAGGCATTAGAAACTAAGAGAATACCATGAGCTGAACACTTAACCTCATACAAACTCGGCAATAAGTTTTTATATGTATCCTCTCAGTTAAAATAACTCTGGGTACAATAGCTACATTTTAAAGAAATGGCTCAGAGACGAGGAGTGATTTGCACAGGGACAATTACCTTGCTCCTTGCTTGTCATCTTTTCACTATCCCAGCTTGTAGCTGAGACTCTGAGATAAACTACCATGGTGGGAAACTTACTGGCAAGGTATCTTTCATCAGGAAGCACCACCAACGAGTATTCTTGTTGATAGAGTGTGAGTGTTAGCATAGTCATTCCCTATGGCCACGTAACATGGTTCCCACTAAAAAGACTTGAAGAACGGGCCTCCGATGACCGTTTGAATAAGGACCAAGATTGTTACTATTATTCAACAAGTTTTTATTGAGCTGTGTCAACTATCTGTTGTCCTTGGCACTGAGAAGTGTTCAAAAAGGTATAGTCTTCGTCATGTAGAAACCGTCTACTTTGGGAGGCAAAATGGCTCCGTATGGATCCAGTACACAACCCAGTCTCTGGTTTGCACGCTTAATAACTAGTATGTGATGTGCTTCGTGTTCTGCATTGGGAGCTGGGAATGCAATGGTGAACTTGTGCCCATGGGGCTTGTCTTCTAGCAAACACACAGTCCGTAAATAACAGAAACATAGACAAGGAATCACAGACTGATAAATGTGTTGAAGGGAGTAAAAACCATGACAAAGACTAGCGGGTGGGGGACAGCACACGTTAGATGGGATATCTAAGGAAGGAGGTCTTTCTGAATAAGCGTCAGTTAGGAGGGAATCTCGAGGTAGTTTGATTTCAAGATGAACAACATCAGCTCTTCTCCGCACGTGCATGGTATTTCTTCATTAAGAAGGGTCCATTCCTTCATCCCTTTCAGTGGGGCTGGCTTGTGCTTGCTTCAATCAATAGAATGTAGCAGAGGTGACGTTCTAGGACTTCTAAGCCTCAATCAGAATATTCTTTGCAGCTTTCCCTGGAGCTGTTGTTTCTTTTCGTCAGTAAGGCAGTCTTGTAGGAAGTTCGACTATTCCCAGGCTACTGGGCTGTGAGGAAGCCCAGCTGTGCTCTATGGAGAGGCTATGCGGAGAGAGAGAGGGTGATGCTGGCCACCCCCCACCACCCCAGCTATTTCAGCCATCCCAGTCCAACCATTAGATATGCAAGGAAAGGAGCCATTCCAGTCCCAGTAAACAGTACCGGAGAACCAAGACTCCTCGCCTGTGGTCCATGCCATCTGCCGCTGTTTGAGCCGCCCCGGCTAAAACCCCAGATATCAGAGTGCAGAAACAGGCCATTCCCTCTGACCTCTGCTTGTATTCCTCATGACCTACAGAATCATACATCTTATGCAGTGGCTGCTGTATTAAGCCACTGTATCTGGGGGAATTTGTTACATAGCAGTAGGGAACCTAAAAGCTAACTGTGACAATGTGCCACCACGGCTACTGTATATTGCACGAGACTCTAAGTATCGGGTCTACATGGGACTCTTCATACCCTTGAAAATCTCACCTTCTCATAGTGGGAATGGATGGCAGTACTCAGAATAGAGCATGGTACATGGTATGAGGAAAAAAAAAACCCATAAGAACACAAGCCTGCCATCTATGGTGCTAGTAGGAATTTGCAAAACAAAAAATAAGTGTTTGAAAAAAAAAAGAAGTAAGTGTTTGTAAAGTGTGTTACTCTGGGTGTGCTGAGAAGCAGACATCAAGGCAGCACTAGACTCTCCGGGAGCTTATTAGGGGAAACGCCCATGTGAAAGGAGATTGGGAAGGAGAGGATTCTGGTCTCAATAAAATCTGACCCCAGATGAAAGAGAAAAAAGGTTGGACGGAAGCCTCCTAGACGGCCATGAGCTCTTAGGAGGTTTCGGCCAAGCCATTGGGGAGTCCTGGAGCCAGAAAGCAGAGCCATATCTCCCAGCAATGGGTCTGGGTCAGTATTTCCATGGTGCCGAGTCATCCGTGGGGAGCAGTGCCTTGGAGGCTCAGGGCAAATGCTGAGGGTTTGCGCAGCTGGGGCTCTCCCCCCACCGTGCTCCCTGCAGTGGGTGCTTAGTGAGGCACATCTTCATGGCCATCCTCTCCTGAATAAGTGCTTGGTTTTTCGAGCCACTGGGGGAGGGGAGAGCACGAAACAGCAACAGGACCGGCTTTCAGCTTTAGAAGGCGCCATCTGCGGCTGTGCACAGGCGAAGTTGGAAGGAGAGAAGTCTGGAGGTCATGGAAATCACCAGAGTGGTTTTGGCCAATAATTTGGTGGAAGTAGGAATCTCTCTTGTATGTGACTAAAGTGAATGATTCAATAAGCGTGTCCGAGACAAACTTCGGGGGCTTGTGATCAGTGTGCTGAGGTCAGGGGATGGAGAGAGAGAGAGAGAGAGCAGTGGTGATCGTCCAGAGCTACCAACAGCTCAGGGGACTGGGGAGTCACAACAGACGCCTGTAGGGGCAGGGACAGGACACACGACCGTCCGGTGTAAGGACACGATGACGAAGCACCCTGGAAGTCAGTGACGTGTGGTGGGCTTGAGAGGAGGTGCTGGGAGTGCCGCTGAAGAGCCGGGAGGCAGGGACAGACAGAGTAACTGGGACCTGGGAGCAGAGGCGATGGCCCGAGGACCAGAGTGCCGGAGACCCATGACAGTGCACAGCCCGCTGCATCTCTGCCTGCAGCCCCACTCGGGGTGTGAATGGGAAGGAACCGATAGAGCGCACGTTGGGCAGAGAAGAGGTTTGCAGAGAGCTAACCAAAGCCACGCAAAAGCTTAGAGAGGTGGAGGTGGGTGAAGATTGTGGAGAATTCACTGCATTTAGCAACTGGGTGGTCAGCAGTCACCGGCAGATGCAGCAGATATTGGTGAGCCGCTGTTATGTCCAGAGGTAAACTTTGAATCAATAGCAACATGCCACAAGGTACGCTTTTTTATTTTGAGTGTTAGTTTTCCAAAGATCTTTTCTTTTACTGTGTGTTTTAACTTTTGTTCCTGCAATGTCTCTGTTGGACATCCCTGAAATGTGGTATCATTTCCATTTCTTCGTAAGTGAGAAGAGGAAGACAGACTTGTCACACTGTGGTGGGAGAGTGGTTTACTGGTGGCACCGAGCCTCAGGGCCGGGTGCTGGGATTCCCCTGCTTTGCAAAGAGGACCATTGCCAGGCAGCCGTCCCCCAGTGACCACTGAGGACTCCACCGTTCCACCCTGCTTCCCTGGGCTCCTTCAATATCGTCAGAGTTAGAGGCCCTATTCAGACACAGCAAAAGGTTTTTGGTCTGCACTGATGTTATGCTTCCCTGTAACATGTAATTACTTTAATGTGAGTGTGCTCTGCACTGTTGCAGATGGGTTAGCTTCTGCCCCTGCGCAGCGAAGAGCGCTGCATAGAATTATTTCTTTATTATTTCTTTATAATAATTATGTCTTTATTGTCCAGAAGTGAAATGAGCCACTAAGCCTTGCGAAGCTCCCATCTCTTGTTACAGCTATTAAATCTACACTTTCCGTGGATGGAGAAACACAGTGGAAAGTTTTAGAGTATGCTCTTTGAATCTGTTCAGCAGGGAAAGTCACAGTAGTTTGGGTAATCTGCTCCTTGTTTTTGCAAACCCATCAGAAAAGGGTGCACTGTGCTGGCCTTGTGCACACATGTTACCCAGTCATGCCTGCTCTTGCCTTTTCTCTGACACAGACGGATGCGCCTGCCTTTGCTGTGCTCCTACTGTAAGCAAGTCCACTGGGCCCTTTGAGGAATTTAGCCCAAGGTAGAGTTGGGGTTGTCATGGTTTTTCCCCATGTCTACGACCTGCAGTTCTTTCATTTTCTAATTATCCTCACGGTCATACGGATAGTTAGTGTTGGAAGGGCTCTCAGTCTAGTACATCGGGTCTTAAAATCCAGTTTGGATGGAAAGAACAGATTTAGCAATTGAAATCAAATGTATCACCTCACGTTCGAGGAAAAGGTGGAAGGATATCCGATGTTTTGCAGAGATGAGCAGCGCAGTGTGGGCCCCAGAACCCGTAGACATGTGTCTACGGCTGTGTCATGATTCGTGCCCTCCATTAGCCCGCTCTCCGGAGGATGTGTGCACCATGCCCGATTGGGGAGGGACACTTGAGGAACTTGCAGGCAGGCCCCTTCCAAAAATGTCATTGTCACCTGCAGAGCCAACCCTATGACATCAGTAGCTTAGTCTTAGATCCTTCGTCTTCGTTTCTGACCTATTTTGTTTCGGCTTCTCTTCCCCAGGAAGTAGCCAGCCCTCGGGTTGCTCTTCCACATCTCCTTTGGTCCCTGGAAAACCATCTCATAAACAAAATGTGCGGATAACACTGCCTTATCTTTCCCACAACAGTTGGCATTTGGAGACACTGATACTCAGTGATACACTGAGTATCACACACTCACTGATACGCACGTATTTCTATCGGTGGAGTTTCTGGCTTGTGGTACCGCAGGAGGAGGAGCAATTTCCATGTAGGGAAGACCTTAAATCCTCCTGTTAAAGGTAAAGAGTTCATGCTCCCTAGAGGCCTCTTGCAGTAGCCAGGCAAATCAATAATCAGAATGCAGAGCTTGGTACAGCCCAGGGAAGAAATGAGTTTAGAATCACAAAGAAGGCTAATCCCCTGCTTTTCAGTGGAGCTGGAGAAAGAAGGTTTGAATATGAATAACAAATACATAGCCAAGATGGAGCTGACTGGAGGACGGTAAAGAGTCCTAGGACTTGTCATATCTCAGAAGTCTGCCTGGAGGAGGCAGCCTTGGAGACGGGCATGAGGTGACAGGTACATTCTCAACACATAGAAATGGTGTCTTTCAGACACAGGGAACAGCATGGCCCTCTGCCCGGACACTCAAAGTACAAATGCTGTGGTGGAGACAACAACAAGCGTTCAGGAGGTAGATTGAAGGGGGAGGGAGGCGAAGCAGGGGTGCAGACACCCCCCAACTTTACAACATGATATAACGGAGTGAGAACATTCTTACATCACGGGGTTCTACGACCTACCAGCCTGTAACCACATCCAGAAGCCCATAGCGGGCTGCTAAATTCTCAGCCATAGCTGTAATGGGATTGTTAAGGGATTATAAAAGGTTAGTATTGTTGACATGGGCACATGGAATAGCCATCGACTATGAATTAAATAACACTGAAACTACGGAGAGAGAGAATAAGACTTAAAAATGTGCAGCACTCACTGCCGTAAAACCCACTCATTTGGAATTTTTAATGCCGTCCCCGGCTGGCCTGGAATTTACCTTTCCCCTGCTGATGAAGATGTATATAATGAGCAAATTAATTGTGTTAGCACAGCTCAGCCTTCTCAAGCATCTTAAACCAGGGTGGCATAGCTAATATTTGCAGACAAACATTAAGTGGATTCTAAAGGATTTCATCTATTCATGAGAGTAGGTCCTGTTCGGCTATTGCATCTCATCCTTTCTTGCTGTTATTTTGGTTGAGGGCGTCTAGATTCTGCAAAAGGAAGAATCAATAGGTGGAGGCCTGAATCCCCTGGACTGTGTGGTACTCAGCTGAGCACAGATACTCAGACCAGAGAGTCACAGGATAGGTAGGTTTCAGGGAAAAGCCACATGACTCTGTCGCGTTTCCAGCTGGCGCGTGGAACCCAGGCTGTAGAGATCCGCTGCTCTGGGCCTGCTGTTCCAGTGTGGGTTTCTCTGACACCTGTGCTCCTGGCTATGCTGCTGTGGACGGTTCACTGTCTGTGCTCAGGGAAGAGGTTCCCAGCCATGCTGTCGTCCAGCAACTTGCAGCCTTTCCACCTGGCACTCACCTGCACAGCCATTGACCCCAAGGCTGGCGGCCTCCTGTGCTTGGCCAGGGATTCTGTTAGACCCAGCTTTTTCTTTTCCTTTTTTTAAGATTTTATTTATTTATTTGACAGAGAGAGTGAGCAAAAGCAAGGAGAGTGGCAGGTAGAGGGAGAGAGAGAGGTAGGCTCCCTGCTGAGCAAGGAGCCTGACGCAGGGCTGGATCCCAGGACCCGAGCTGAAGGCAGACGCTTCACCACCTGAGCCACCGAGGCGCCCTAGACCCAGCTTTTTCCTTGTCACCATTTAGATTTTGTAATGAGCACAAAATACCCGCCCCAATGCTTCTGTGCTTGAGGGGTGTCCTCTTCCTCCCTCATTTGGGCACAGGTTCCTAATGCATTGAATTTAGAAGACTTTTTGATGTTATCTCTCTGATATTTGTATCAGAGAGATCACTATCTCTGTAATTTAGCAAATGCAATGATGGCAGGGGCTTATTGGGAGGGCTGGAGTTGTCAAAGGCACAATGTGGGAAGAAGAGGAGATTTGTATACTGATCTCCCAGGCACTTACCTTAGGTTTGCTGAATCAAGATGTACTTGGTAGAATCAAGATGTACTTGGTAGAATAAAGATCTGCAGTTTCTACCTAAAGGGAGCCAATGAGGATTATAATGAGAGAAAATACTAATCAATGTTGCATTAAAGCATTTAGCATTTTCTTGTCCTACAGCCAGATCCCCAATCCTCCTTTCCTGCTGATATTATCATTGTTTCAACCAGTCTTTGCGTCTTTAGATTAAAAATTTATGATAAAATACTTGAAAGAACTTCCTTTACGTCTACCACTTAGAGCTTAGAATGCTTCTATGAACATTGACAGAAATCTATTCCGGTGAATTATTTGAAAAATCATTGCAAATTTAGTAGAGACAAATAACTATTAAAATTTATATTCAGGGGCACCTGGGTGGCTCAGATGTTAAGCATCTGCCTTCAGCCCAGGTCAGATCCCAGGGACCTGGGATCGAGCCCTGCATCGGGCTCTCTGCTCTGCAGGAGGCCTGCTTCTCCCGCTACCACTCCCTCTGCTTGTGTTCCCTCTCTCGCTGTGTTTCTCTCTGTCAAATAAATAAAATCTTTAAAAAAAAAAATTATTTTCAGAACCGTTCTTTTCCTTGAGACATTCAGATGTCCATGTGATGATGTCTTTATTCCCCTCTTCCTCAGCCGTTTGAAAACATTACATAACATCCACACAGTTGAATGTGAAGGAGGATCTTTGCCTGTAGTTGATTCTTCATTTCTTCGTTTCCTACTCCACTCATCTTTTGTGGTGCTGGTTCTGAAAGAAGCGTTGCACGCACGTTACCTCCCTCCTCTCTAATGCTTTTCCAGGTGATGGTTTGGGGCTTTGAAGAGGTTTTCATTGGCTGGTTTGTGAAGACCCGAGGGGATGGGACAGCCATCCTCCAGGACTCCTCCTAGTTACTCTACTATGGCCTCATGATATGTTTGCCGTAAGAACGACGATTCTGCCCCCTTAAGGTTCCGTTTCCTACTAAGGTGTCATGGGCCCTTCCTGCTAATGAGGAGGTGGGATGCTGTGACCAGTGCAGACCTTCCTGCACTCACATCGCCCTGCTAACTCCTTGTCTGAGTCCTGCTACTTTCTGATTTGAGGTGGTTGGAAAAAAGTTTTCACATAGCATTTGTATTTTAAACTTACTTTTCTATAATCATTTGTTCAAATTTCCCATGAGGAGGAGTGGAAAGTGTAAGGAAAGAATCATAAACATCAGACTTCCGTTGGCTGATAGCAGAGCATGGAAGGCTGAGCAGAGCCGCTCCCACTTAGGACGATGCTGTGAGGTCTGCAGAGGAAGGCAGCAGCTCTTGCTGGATATACACAGTGCGCATGCACCAAGAAGGGAGAATGTCTCCAAAAAATCAGATGTTTATTGTAAAGCCTGATGCACATCCATAAAGTCTCCTAGGAATAGTTTTGTATGTAGGTCACAAGTGCCCCAGAATAGCAAGCCTGTTCAGAATGAAGAGAAGCCAGTGGACCATTCAAAACATATTTACCGGGGGATGAATGATGTGCTAATAAGCATGGATCCATGCACAGCCACGTCAAATATCCATTAGATGGAAGACGTTCCAGCCCTTAAAAGATTGCCATTTCGTTATGAGTGACACTGAGGACAAATAAATTGTAACAGTACCCTACGGAGTGTGTCAGTAGGGGAAGTCCAGGGTGTTATGGGAGTGGGTGGAAGAAACAGTAAGCCGTGATGATAGCCATGGGGCTGTGGTGGGGAGCAGTGAGGTCTGAGCACAGCAAGGAAGAAATGTTTGATCTGGGCTCTCAGAGAGCAAGGCTGAGGTAGGTGGAGTGGTGTTTTGTAGAGAACTCTGTCTCTCTGTAGCTCGTCGCATCGTCTTTCAGTCTCAACCTATGTGACAAGTGGTTTCTGCAGAAACCGTGACTTAATGATGCCCATTTCCAGTCACTTACAGAAATTCTTCTACAGCAAAACCTCATCAGGACGTTCTTCCTTTCCGTTCTCTGGATGAAATTCTTTTTCCTCGAAGGATATCTTCCAAAGTATATTTTCACAGAAGCCATCACTGCTTTCCATTCTTGGGTTAGCCCAGGACGAAGACAGTTATATCCGTACTTGCTCCTTGTCAGCAGATGTGTCTTGTGAATTTCTTGTCACAACGGTCATGGATCCAGGTGCACTTAGACACATTAGGAGCTTAAGTGAGAGTCTCCCCCTACCTCAGTGAAGAAGCTGGGGGGCGAAAGAGCTTGTGACCACTGCCTAAGGTCAGGACATTTAGCCAGGTTTAGACAGGGTTAGGGACACATAGAGACCAGAGACAGGACCAAGTCACCAAGTCATTCAGGGACAAGATCTGCTCTAGCTGAATTTCCCTGTCACACAGCAGCAGCCTTGAAATGCCCTTACTATATCTTCTCCTGACAGGTTTAGGGGATGTGTATTACTCATTATACTCCCGAGAAACTTAACTAATAGGATGTGTACATATAGAGATTTATTATGAGGAATTCGCTTTCATGATTATAGAGGCTGACAAATCCAAAATCTGCAGGTAGACCAGCAAGCTGGAGATCCAGGGAAGGGCTGATACTTCTCTTAAGTCTGAAGATCATCTGTCAGCAGAATCCCTCCTTGCCCAAGGGAGATCATTCTTTCTGTTCTAATAAGGTGTTCAATGTTTGGATGAGGCCCACCCACTTAATGGAATCTGTTTTATTCATAGTTTATCAATGTAAATATTAATCTCACCCAAAAACACCCTCATAGAATGTCCAGAAAAATGTTTGATCAAATATTTGGGGACCATGGCCCAGCCAAGTTGACATAGAAAATTAACCATCACAGGGGGATTGGGAGTTCAACCAGCCATGAAATTATTAGACATAAGGAATAAGCCTAGAGAGAGGAAAGACAGAGAAAGAGGAAAGAAAAAAGAAATAAAAACCAACCCTCCAAGTGAACCACAATCCAAACTTCATACACTTGTGAAGAAACTGATTGCTAGGAATCTATTATAGTCCATAAAATCAACATTTAAAAATGTAATTACTTTGAAATGAAAAGACTGCTATAGAGCAGTCTGACAGTTTAAAAGTAATATATTTAAGATGCCTAAGTGAACTAAAAATGTCCTTTTTAAAGGGGCAGGGAAATTACTGAGGTAGGCAGAAATAAACATAAAAAGAGATCATAGCAAAATTTAGCAACTATCCATGAGTAAATCCAAACTGTTTTGGGGATAAACTCTTACTACACATATGCAAAGAGAAATTGGTAATTAGATGTTGTTGCAACATTAGACCAAAGAGGATAGTGAGAAACAAGATTTTTACAAAGAAATATAAAAATATAGAAGAGTAGCTGTGAGATTTGGAGCCCAGATGGAGATCCTTTAATATTATCTTCACAGGAGTTTCATATGAGATAAATGGAGGGAGCATGTGTGGAGCTGAATGAAGTCATAGCCAAAATGCCTCAGAATTATAATCTTCAGGTCAGAAGGATACTCTGTGAACTGAAAGGATAAATACATACATACAGCATATAATAGTTGCAAACCACTGAGAATGGAGAGAAATTCCTGAGCTACCACAGAGTAACACCAAATCACCTGCAAGGGCATGGCACTTCAACTAACAGTGCACTCCTCATCTACGGGAATCAAGGTTAGAAGGAAAGCAGTTGCCACCTTAATATTCAAGAAGTATCACATATAGACATTTTTTTTCACATAGTTTATATACATCAACTGTAGAACCAGCAGTGAAAGAAATATTCAAGGATATTCTTCATTAAGAAGATAAATGTGATGGGGCACCTGGGTGGTTCAGTCATTAAGCATCTGCCTTCAGCTCAGGTCATGATCCCAGGGTCCTGGGATCGAGCCCCGCACGGGGCTCCCTGCTTGGCGGGAAGCCTGCTTTTCCCACCACCATTCCCTCTGCTTGTGTTCCCTCTCTTGCTGTGTTTCTCTCTGTCAAATAAATAAAATCTTAAAAAAAAAAAAAAGGTAAATGTGAAGGTAGGAGAGAAGGGGATCAAGAAACAAGGAGTGCAGAAGTGGATGGAAATAATAGCAACTAATTTAGTTAAATGCTAAATGTAAAAATAGCATTTTGCACTAAACATTGAAAATAAAATCTCTGGCAATAATAACAAGGAGGAATGCAGTCTTTTGATGAAGTATACAATTACTGAATAACTTCAGATTTTATAAGAATTAACCTCAGGTTTTATTTTAAGTTAATATTTAGTATATGTAACAATGAAAACAACCACAAAAGGAATAAAACATGATAAACAACCAAAATTGAGAAGAAGTAAAAGGAAAAAATGTTAAATTAAAAAATAGAAGAGACAAAAAGGGAAAGAAAGAGAAACAATGACAATATATAAAACACAAGATAAAATGGCGAAAGTAAGCCTCAGTATATCAGTAGTCTGAGTAAAAATGGATTGACCTACTAAAAATCTAGCTATATAAAAATGACACAGTTAAACAAAATTAAGAAGAATACTAATAAAAAGAAAGCTAGAGGGGCGCCTGGGTGGTTCAGTCGTTAAGCGTCTGCCTTTGGCTCAGGTCATGATCCCAGAGTCCTGGGATCGAGCCCCGCATCGGGCTCCCTGCTCGGCAGGAAGCCTGCTTCTCCCGCTACCATTCCCTCTGCTTGTGTTCCCTCTCTCGCTGTGTTTCTCTCTGTCAAATAAATAAAATCTTTAAAAAAAAAAAAAAAGGAAGCTAGTAATGCCAATATTCCACAATAGAATTTAATTCACATATTTTAGTATAATAGATGGCATATGATAAACACAAAAGGGCAAGTTTATTAAGAAGATATAGCAATATGAAACATTATGTACCTTGACCTCCAAAAAGGAAACTGACAGAATCACCAAGAGAAATGGACACATTCGTTAGAAGTTTAATATCTTAACATGTTTTTATCAGAAATTAGTGGATTGAAATAACAGAATATTAGAAAGTAGTTGGAAGGTTTTAGCAATGACATTAAGAAGCCAGGCATGTTATACGTACACACCTTAAACCCCATATATTGAGAATGATCACAAGGCAGTAAATTGGAAATCAACAATAAAAAGATAAGTTGATAAAGTCCCATGTGTTTGGGGACTTAAAAATACACCCCTAAATAACACATGAGTTATAGGAGAGATAGCATGGCAATTAAAAAATGCTTAGAACCATAACAATGCTAATGATACTATAAATCATTTCTATGCTACCACTATCTGGGAAAAAAATGGAAAAATCAATACCTTTCACTATGCATCCATCCATTCCCTAATAAATCAAGGTCATATCCATTTATACAACTCTGCTACAAAGAGTTTTTTGGAAGCATTTTTAATTGATGGCAGCTATTTGATATTATTGATTCTAATCAAGGTTCTCATTTTGCCAACAAAAGTATGAATCACTGCTTGTCCAAGCTGAGCACAAAGGGAATGTTTTGTGCACATAGAATGAAAGTGCCAAATCACTGGGAAGTTGTTGTAAGTTTTCTTGCCATGGCAAGAAAAACTGTTCATGTCAGGCCACAGTAGGAGAAGAGAGTACTTAATAACAAGGTTCATCATATGGGAAACATGGGGAAGATGCCAGGACTGCCTTACAGAGGTGGGAAGAACATTCCAGCCACCAAGAGTTAAGGTAAGAGTGGAGAGAACATGGCAGCAACTTCAATATGTATTCATACATTCATGGCTTATGCCTGAGGTCAGCAAACTCTTTCCCTAAAGGGCCAGATAGTCAATGTTTTAGCTTTTGTGAGTCAGATGGCTTCAAGTATGACACTGAAGTATGAGAACGGTCATAGAAAATTTATCATCAAGTGGATGTGTTTGTGTACCAATAAAACGTTATTTATAAAAGTGATAATGAGCTCTCTTGAGGTCTTGAGGGTACTAGTTGGCTGGCCCCTTGGTGTCCCTTGGTCCAAACCAAAGAACCAAAATCGAAAACTTGAGCAGGAAAATAGTTGTTTTATCTTGGTTAGTGTTCATGTAATCTGAAGTATTCAAAGGTTTTGAATTCTTATTTGTTTTCATCCTAAAATATACTTTGTAGAACTGCATTAGATATATTTGAATAAAATGTTCACAGGTATTCAGACTATACTTGAGTTTACTCTAAGAATATCTATGTGCTACTTTAATCAAATCTGGGTTGTTGTTTTTTCTGCTCATCAGTGCTTATGATATATTAGAATTGGTAAAAATATTTGCATCCACAGTAATTATTTCTAGAGTTTTGTAAATAATTGGCTGTACTTTACCAGTTGGTCTCAGTTAACAGTTTATAGAAAATGATTATATACCAAACCACAAAAGTAAATGATAGGTAGAAAGATAAATAGATATATAGGTAGATAAAAAATAAAATCATTTTTCTCTTACGCATTTGAACATATATAAATCTCATTAAAAGAGAGTTTAAGCTTATTTTTCTGAGATGCCTTATTTGCGATATATATCATACATCTATGTGAAAAACTGCTTTCTCATGAAAAAGCATTATTAATGTTAAGTCTGAATCTTAAGTCTGATTAAAAGCCATGTAAGTAATCTCTAACAATAAAACAGGGAATGGGCCATGAAAGCCGTCTCTGAATTTCCATAAGTCTTTTTCTTTCTTTATACTGCCCTCTCCGTATCTTGATATCCCAAGCAGTTTACTTTCCCTGAATCAATGGCTAAATAATGGCAGTGTGATAACAGGAATATATCACTGTGATAAATATCCAGTCTCTGCAGATCCTCTATATTGTCCTGTGTGTGTAAAAGAAAATTCATTTATTTACATGTCATAAAAGACTGCTTTGATTAATGTTATTAGGGGCTAGGAATGGGATTCTGTTCCCTGAGATAAAAGAAGGACCTGTGATGTTAAACAGTAGTCAATAGAAACTGGAAAGGAGAAAAACATTTAGTTTTCTTATCATTTAAATATTCATGTGTATGGTAACTGTCAGAGTCAAGAGAAAAAAAATAAAATAGGGGGAAATAACAACCAAGAATATATTCCACAGCATTAAAACATATTTAAAGCAATCTATTATATCATCTGCCAAAGAACAGAATTTATAGAAATATTCACTTCAATATCTTAGTTTTTACAAGGCACCTACAATTAATACTTTTAACGTTGGTAGGGTTTCCCTTGAAATTTCAGTAGCTACCATAGATAGTGATGGAAGCAGAAGGAAAGGCTGGAAAAGAGATTATACCCTATAAAAAGCACCAAAGCTCCCTGAAGGTTCTTAGAAATGGATTAGCACCTCTCTTGGGGTGACAGGTGGGATGTTGCTTCACCAAGCTAGAACCAGGCTTAAGAGAATTAGTGGCAAAGTTAATCTCTGCGCTTACTTCTCCCCAGTATTGCTTTGGGTATGTGTGGGTGGGGGGGGGGCAATCCTTGCCTGCCCCCTTTGCTACAAGAAAACTATTGCAATAGGCAGGCCACAGATGTTCTTAGGATGGGTGATTCTATCAGGGCAACACAGCATTGTCACAAGGTGAGGAATTGATGAAAGAGGTCTCCTTGGGTTTGACCTGCCCTCCTTGGGCATCTCCTCCTCTGCCTACACCCCCTCTAAATACCCGGGAGTGGTGAACCTCAACCTCAGGAGATGAAATTTAGATAAGACCCTTAGAGAAAACCCAACCAGAGGGTAGCCTGATATTGTTGAGGAAAAAGAAGGGGCCCACAGTGGTTTTGTATGACCAGGGGCTTTTACCCTCTCTAGTAGACACAGCAGCTGAGACTCCTAACTGAGGACTTCTCTGCTTTAGCAGTAGTGACATATGGGGCCATATAACTCTTTGTTCTGGGGGTTGTGGAGCTGTCCTGTCCATTGTTGGATGCTGAGCAGCATCCCTGGCCTCTACTCACTAAATAAAATAGATTAATCTATTTTAATGCTGTGGAATATATTCTAAGAAGAAGGCAAATTGAAAAACATAACCACTACAGTAGAAATGCAGAGGGAGATGGCCCAAGAATGTAAACACAATAAATATACTCAGTGAGATAGCCAAAGAGCTTACCAATATAAAGCACATAATAATGAATTTAGTGAACGAAGTAGAAATACATAGTATGAAAACCATAAGTGTTAAAGTGAAGGATGTAGGTGTTGGACTGAATAGAAGAATTGAATACAGCTGAAGAACAGTGCGTGAGCTGCAAGGTAAGGTTCAAGACTCCTCCATAAAATGTTGGGACAGGCTAAAAAGAAGAGAATCACAACACAAGTGCCAAAGACATGGCGAGTAGAAATATAACTAGCAACAAATGGAAGAGAGACCTAGAAAGTGTAAGAAAAAATGGAAAGACAGCATTGTCTGAAAACAATAGTGAAGAGAAGCTCCATTATTAGAAAAGAATAAAGAGGAGGAGGAGAGAGAGGAGGAGGAGTAAAGGGGAAGAGGAGAAGGGGAGGAGGGGGAAGAAGAAGGAGAAGAAGAAGAGGAAGAAGATTAAAGATACTTGATGGAAATGGCTCAGAGAGTTTTCAACATGATAAATATCTTGTTTATCTTAGGCATATTTGTTTTTTGTTTTTTTTTTTTAAACGTTTTATTTATTTATTTGACAGAGAGAGATCACAGGTAGGCAGAGAGGCAGGCAGAGAGAGAGGAGGAAGCAGGCTCCCCGCTGAGCAGAGAGCCCAATGCGGGGCTCGATCCCAGGACCCTGAGATCATGACCTGAGCCAAAGGCAGAGGCTTTAACCCACTGAGCCACCTATCTTAGGGATATTTGAGTAAAAATTTTTAATGACAAAACAAAGGGAATTCCAGAAGTTCAAAGAAGGAAGTAGTAGACTTCCAAAGAATAAGAATCAAACTGATGACATAATTCTCAGCATCAGCACTAACTCTAAGAAGTGTTGTAGACTGAATATTTTTGTCCCCCAGATTTCATATGCTGAAGCCCTGACCTTCGATGTGATGATACGTAGAGGTGGGGCTTTGGGAAAGTGATCTGAAGGTCATGAGAATGGAGCCCTCATGATGGGATTAGCGCCCTTATTGGCAGAGACACAGGGAGCCTGCTCTGTCTCTGAGTGTATCCAGTGAATAAAGGCCTTATGAGGATACAGCAAGAAGCCAGGAAGAGAGCTCTCACCAGCAACCAAACTGGCTGGCACCTCGATGTGGGACTTCCAGCCTCCAGAACTATAGGAGAATACACTTCTGTTGTTTAACGTTTAATGTTCTACAGTATTGTGTTATGGTAGCCTGAGCAGACTAACATAGTCAGGGTCATACTTTATCCTTACTTTGAACATAAAAACTCTATAGTTAACCAAATTTTCAATTAAATGTGAGAGTGTATTGAAAATATTTTCAGGCATGCTGGTTTTCAAAAGATTTGCTGGGCAAAAATCCACTTTGAAATCAATCTGAGAGGAATTTCTCAACTCCAGGAAAAGGCTGCAACAAATACAGAAGGCTGGTAATATATGTTAGGTGCTATTTGTTATCTTATAAGGCCAAGCTAAGAAAAGAAGGCAAAGGATATCTTAACTCAGAACTAAACTTTTGGACAGTATCAAATAGTGAGCAACACAGTGAGGAGATCAAACAGATATGAGAACTTGCTTGAACACATAATAGGGGAAAGACTTAGATACAAATAAGTTTAAAACTCAGTAGTAGGGGCACCTGGGTGGCTCAGTTGGTTGAGCAACTGCTTTCAGCTCAGGTCATGATCCTGGAATCCTGGGATTGAGCCCACATTGGGCTCCCTGCTCAGCAGGAGGTCTGTTTCTCCCTCTGACCTTCCCCTTCTCGTGCTTGGTCTCGCTCTCAAATAAATAAATAAAAATCTTTTAAAAAATAAATGAATCTATTAAAAAAAACTATAGTGAATATGGATCCTAATAGAGTGACCACGTACAGAAGAAAAACAGAATGTGTTACATTTACATCGGCCAAGGAAGAGAAAAAAATTCAACTATCCAACAGAAAGCAGAAAAGGAAAATAAAAACTAAGATTAAATACAGCAAATGGAGATGTAACACAAGATGGTAGGAACCAATCAATATAAAAAATATAGATATGCTACGCTCAGCAGTTAAACGATGGAAGCTACAGGACTGGATTACAAAATAAGAGTCGACTGTTTATTGCCTGGAAGAGTCATGCTTAAATCAAAAGATAGAGGAAACATGAAAATAACAGGATGCCAGTTATGAACCAATGAATAGTGGGGCAACAAACTTAAAATCTAACAAAATAGATTCCAGGACATGAATATCATAAAGGACAAAGAGGGAAACTATGTTGTATAAGGAGCTTTACTGGAAGAATACTCTGCCACTGTAAACACATATTCAGGGAAAATAAATTTAGTAGAAATAGATTATAGTTTAAGACTGCAACGTATTCCTCTAAGAAGCCTCTAATCAGGCTGCCAAAAAAGCACCGTGATAAAAAAATCTGAATGATATAATTAAAAAGCTTAGATATTATATTTAGATAGAACTGAAATGGTGCAATATACTCTTCTCATTTCTTTTACTTTTCTCATGGTATGGAACAGGACTTCTTAAGCTGTATCATCTGCAGAAGAAACAATTATTTACATACAAAACAAAATCAGTAGACAAACTGTTATACTCAGAGTTCAACAATCTTGCTGGAAGCATGATTAACTCACAAAATGTGGAAGCAAGTCTCTATACCAACGATTTGAGTATATATAATCCAATGTAAGATACCATTCACAATAGCAACAAAAATTATTGAGTATATGTATGTCTGTGGAGAAAATGTAAAATTCCCATAAAGACAGAAGACAATCTGAATATCTGAAGAGGCATTTCTTTCCTGAAATGATACGATCAATATTATAGAGATATCCATTCTCCTAATTAATCTTTAAATTCAATATTTTCATTGGATTTATTTAGAAACTTGATGAACCTAATTTAAATTTGTATTGAAGGACACATCTCCATGAAAATGAAAAGAATGTGACAAAAATACTGGACAGGAAAGACTTACTTTAACAGATACTAAGACATAACACAAAAGCTGTAGTAATGAAAATAGCATGGTTTTAATCTAAGGCCAAAACAGACATCTAGGATACCATAGGAAGCCTCGGTTGGGAACAACAAAAAGTATATAGTGTTTAATCAAATTAAGTGTCAAAATAGTCTGTGACCCAAATTTGTATTCTGAGTATATAACCCAAATAAATTCTCAGACCCCTGGGACACATGTCCAAGAGCGTTCATTGTGACGTTGTTTGTCCTGGCCAGGAACTGGAGACATCCCTGGAGGTGAGGTGCCTAGGACGCAGAAAGGGTGTCCTTCAGAGCATGTCCAGCAGTCCGTATGTGTGGGTACCGCATCATGGATAGAGCCAAGAAGCACAGCGTTGAGTGAAGAGAAAAAGGGAGAAATAGAATTAATCTATTCCACAATCGTGCCCATTATACAACAACACGTAATGACAAAATATATTATGGAGACAAGGATCTGCGGCTGAAACCAAGGACAGACATTGTACATGAACATGGACAACAAATGTATACCGGGATGGCTATTTCCGGAGGACGGGAGGAGGCATGAGGACAAAAGAGAGACATGCACATCCACATATGTTAGAGATAAACCCAGGCAGGCATGCATTTACAGCCAACACACACCACTGTAAGTGAGTTGCTTTATGCAGGCAAACTATGATAATCTGCCATGATTTGTGCATCCCAAATGAAAGAAAACCAAAAAAGTAATGATTTTGGTTGTCCAACATTCAGTTCATTTAAAAATCTTGTGACAACAAAAAATAGGTTCAGACTGCAGTGGGAGAATATCTCCAAGGGACCTATTTTGACAAAGCTAGAAGGCCCTGGCAAAGTTACCATTCCAATGTGTCCTGGGAGAAATTTCCCCAGAAGAGTGTCCCTGGATTCATATAATATGAGAAAAATAGCTTGGAAGAGATTTCTTATCTCTCAGAAGAATTGTGATTCCAGTGGAGCGGGAAAGGTTGCCCGTTTCATTTATTTTCACTATCTGTGCCCCCTCCTCAGTGGACAGAATGACTTGCAAAGATCTTCTGGGCTGATAAATGTATTTTTCTTTGTTGACCAAGCGAGTTGCCTACCTTTCTCTCCTTGAAAATTCATTTACAGTTTGAACGGTGGGAACAGCTGGCGCAACTGTGCAAACCAGAGCCCCTCTTGGCTTAGCTTAGACTGGGTTGGCTGAAACAGAGAACCACAGAAACTAAAAGCTGGGCAGGAAAAGCTGTTCTTTCCACACTGTAGGGACAAAAGGTGGAGAGATTTAGAAAGGCCAACATTTGGAGACAGTCCAAGGTTTCTGTCTTCTCAGAACTCCTTCACGGTCCTAGGGGAAAAACCCGTGTGTTAATAACATGGGCCGTGCCAATGTCCTAAGGTTAAACCCATATTTTCAAGGGACAATAATTGTAGGATCAAGCACATGAGAATTAAAATTGGGCATGGTGATTATTTTTCCCTGCCTAGTTGCATAGAAAGGTCGACTCTGGCCAGAGAAATTCAAAGGCAGTGAATGTAAGCACGTTTCATAAAGAACCTTTGGAGTTGCCCTGAAGGAAGTACTCAGTTCAGAGAATAAAGACCAACTGTCTTTGGAAATAGAATTATCTCCCAATTTGGGACTGAAATGAGTCAAAATTGTGAATAATGCCAGCGCTGGCTGTGTTGCCCACTACACTCAGCCTCCCTTTTGTTTCCATGTCTCTTAAGCCCTGCTTAGATTTACTGACTGCCCAGGATCCTGGTGTGTGGTCTCTCAGGATGCCCCGCATGGTCTCTATATACCCATTCCCCAGTATCCAATCAAGATCCTCTTCTTAGGGCTTCTGTGGAGTCCTCAGGGCCAGGGAGCAAAAGGAGCTTTGGCTTTATGTGAAAGGAACACTGGAGTTGTAAACACTTTTGCATGTTAACAAAAATACTCTGCTGCCAAAATGTTAGCAATCATAGGTTATCGGTTACTTTTGCAGAATGTAGACTATCTGGTGTGTTTAACAGTGGCTGAATGGTTTAAAATGCTTGCCCTCGTATCCCAGTGTGAACTCATTAGCATCCTTCAGTAAGTCATTCAGCAGCTTCGAGACTCAATGTTCTAACTTTGAAGTACCAGCAGTGACATCTGCCACATCGCTAAGATGGAGAATGCCCGGATGGTGTTGCCTGGGAGTGGCTGGAAATGGGAGTGGTTCTTCCCACTGCAAGAGCTGCAGCCTTGTCTATAGAAGGGAAGATTATGAGCAGCGTGAGATGCCACAGCAGGAGTTCCAGAGAACTAAACGCAGTGATGGAACAGACCAAATGTCTGTCTTCTGTTTATTAGCTCCATGCACTAGCAATTCTATCCAGTGTTAGTGATACAACATGCCTCCTCCTGGGATGGTTGAAACCCTTCCACGCTCCCTACCTTCACAGTCACTGCTGGAAAGTGTAGTGCGTTCTATATTAGGGGATTCCTTGTTCTTAGGCATTTGTGGGGACAGGGTTTGACCCAATGGAGTGAAAAATACCTAGATCTTGTAGAAGTTGCATCACTCCATATTCTTGCTGCCTGTTTGTATTATATGTGAGGTCAGCTTCTTCTAGGCCTCCAAGGTGTTGACCAAATGATAAAATCACCAGTTGCTCCTTAAGGTTTGCTCTTTTTTTTTTTGAAGATTTTATTTGTTTATTTGACAGAGAGAGAGAGATCACAAGTAGGCAGAGAGGCAGGCAGAGAGAGAGAGAGAAGGGAAAGCAGACTCCCCGCTGAGCAGAGAGCCCAATGCAGGGCTCGATCCCAGGACCCTGAGATCATGACCTGAGCCGAAGGCAAAGGCTTTAACCCACTGAGCCACCCAGGCATCCCTCTTTTTTTTTTTTTAGCCTGCAAAATATATCCTATCCTCAGCAATATGATATGCTTGCTTATATAACTACCAACTTGCCTTATAATGATTGCTAAACCATTGCCTTGTAACATAGATCTGCATATTAGTTTTTTCTTATACAAGCTAGTCATTAATCTTTCTATATTTTAGTTCTTGACCATTTTGTTCAGGTTGTATCCTTGGAGATTAAATGAAATCTTTCTAGTTGAAGGGACAGCAATACACCTAAAATTTATTTAATTTGAAAAATAATTTTAATTAATATAGGGAAAATTTTCATTAACCAATGAAAGAAGTATCTATAAATTCAAAGATGTATTTATTTATAACTGGAAATAGATTACTGTCAAATTTTAAACACTGTGTTTGGGGACGCTTGGGTGGCTCAGTCAGTCAAGCATCTGCCTTCGGCTCAGATCATGATCTCAGGGTCCTGAGACTGAGTCCCTCATTGGGCTCCTTCCTCAGTGGGGAGCCTGCTTCCCTCTCTGCCTGCTGCTCTCCTATTCATGCTCTCTCTCTCTCGCAAATAAATAAAATCTTTTTTTTTTTTTTAAATTTGACAGAGAGAAACACAGCGAGAGAGGGGGAACACAAGCAGAGGGAATGGTAGTGGGAGAAGCAGGCTTCCTGCCGAACAGGGAGCCCAATGCGGGGCTCGATCCCAGGTCCCCGGGATCATGACCCGAGCCGAAGGCAGACACCTAATGACTAAGCCACCCAGGCACCCCCTCAAATAAATAAAATCTTTAAAAAAACACTATCTTTGGGATTTATTTAAATGTTCTTTTTTGGTGAGAGGATTGGGGAGTTTTTATCTTATAAAAATCTTATACATTGGAGTGCCTGGGTGGCTCAGTGGGTTAAAGCCTCTGCCTTCGGCTTAAGTCATGATCTCAGGGTCCTGGGATCGAGCCCCACATCAGGCTCTCTGCTCAGCAGGGAGCCTGCTTCCCCCTCTCTCGCTGCATGCCTCTCTGTCTACTTGTGATCTCCCTCTCTCTGTCAAATAAATAAATAAAATCTTTAAAAGAAAAATCTTATACATTAAGCACTTATATCCATAACCAAAGATCTTTCTAGAGATCAAATTTGCACATGAACATTCCTGCCTACTTATATTCAATACTGTTTTGAGTTTTCAGTAGAGACATACCCTGTCTTAAATTTATGTCAAAAAGATTCAAAATCATTTGAGAGTCTGGCTATACACATTCTACACTGGGTTTAATCTAAATGTGAGCAGAAAAAAATACAGTAGAAAAATCCTGAGAAACTCTCTTCTTTTGTTTCATTTCCAGTGAGAACATTTATCCCATAGACTCACAGTATAATTGCTTGGACATTATCCGAGCTGCTCAGCAGGGAGAACTCACCTTGCAAGGGCAAGTTACTTTGATAACATGAAGAAGACATTCTCACACGTTTAGAAAGAGAAACGTTTAGAAAGAGAGACACGGGTTACATAATGGGGGATAATTGGGACTAGGAAAGATGTGCTGAATGCTAAATGCTTTAGCTTAGCTGTGTTGAGGGCACCTTGCAAGAAAAGATGAAGTAGTTATGTCTCATTATCTTTAAGTCAAATAGTAAGAGTTAGAATTTCAGGATTCTAAATTGTCATTGTACTTCATGCCGAAGCCACTGAGAGCCTAAGAACAGTGGCAATTGATTTCCCAGCCGTCCTGCTATGAGCTGTTGAATGGGGCTCCAGTTTGGGGACAGGTTTCTTCCTGGTGATGCTTATGTTGTGTTTGAGAGGGATGCTCTTTCAAACACTACCCACAAGGAACCCACATGTGCCTGGTCCCAGTCGGACAGACTGGTACTGTGATGAGAGCCATATGGGTTGGCTGTGGGCAGAGACTCTTCAACCATTTCCATGTTCAGTGGTGGGAGAGGTACTTGGTCTCTTCCCTTTCCTTGTGCGACGAACAGAGAAGGAAAACAGTCACGTTGCCCAAGAGTTTATGATCTACTTAAATAAAGATTGTTTTCTATTGAGGATGGTGTTTTGACCAGGAGTATTGCTCATGTGGCGTTAGGCTGAACTAGTTGTGAACAGTGCATGCTCTTCTGGGTGAGAGCATGTTTTGGTGACAAAAGTGACACTGCGGGTGTCACTTTTACCTGCGATTCCCCCTTATAAAGTGTTAAATGGCCTCTTCACAGGGGGGCATTGGAAGACAGAAGCAGGCTTGAGTTGGCTTGAGCAGGATGGTCCCTGGGGCAGGGGGAGATGTGTGCGTCTGAGCTTGCCGTCAGTGGTGATGGAAGGTGGGGTAATTGGGTGGGTGGGTGGGGGGGCCACTGAGTGGCAGGTGATTTTTCTCATGGGTGGACATTGTTAGGAACCCTTCAGGGGGCACTAAACAGTCCTGGGGGAGGCAAATCGAAAAGACCCTGAGATCTTTAGATGTTTCATTGTTAAACCAATGAAAATCTGCCCCAAAGAATAGTTTTAGGACCGAAGTAGCTTGTTTTTATAGACATGTGCCTTGCCTCGACAATCTCCTATAGCAACAGTTAATTCTGTTTCCAAGTAAATCCATTCCTGGAACATTTCTGTAAGTGTGTTCCTCAGTACACTTATTACCCAGCAGTTTGCTTACCTAGAAAATGCCTTCTCACTCACCCTTGAGGAGAGTGCCAGCAACATAAATAACTCCCTTGGAAGCATTCATGCTTTCTGACTTCAGATGATTGAAGCATAAGGGACCAGCACAGCTGGGACAAACAATACCAGAAAGAAAAAAAAGACTAATGATATCTCCTAGCTTCTTTCCCTCCTGTCATTTAAAAATTTTTTCTTTTGTGATTTTTCAGGTGTTTTTTTATTAACTGTATTTTATAAAAAAAAAAAAAAAAGAGTACATGTGTAAAAAATATTAAAAAGGAAAATAAGGGGCTCCTGGGTGGCTCAGTCTTTAAGCGTCTGCCTTCGGCTCAGGTCATGATCCCAAGGTCCTGAGATTGAGCCCCACATTGGACTCCCTACTCAGCAGGAGGCCTGCTTTTCCCTCTCCCACTCCCCCTGCTTGTGTTCCTTCTCTTGCTGTGTGTCTCTCCCTCTGTCAAATAAATAAACTTATTTACTTAAATAAATTAATTTAATTTAAATAAATTTAAATAAAAATCTAAAAAAAAAGGGCAAAATAAGACATTCAAAAGTAACCTAGAGCCACCCTTCCCAGAGATTAACAGACTTATGAGTGTTTTTTTAGATTTTATAAATGTATGTACAAGCAGAAATATGTGTATATGTATGTGTGAGTTGCTCCTGCAAATGGGGCATAGCCTTTGCACTCTTGTGTGAACAAGCCCCATTTGTGCATATTCACATGCTGTGAAGCATGTCGCCTTAGTGATAACCTGTGACAGAGGATGGTGAGGTTTGCTTTTCTGTCTGCCAACCATGTACATACATACACAGTCACATGCACACAAGTACATGCACATACAGAATGCCCACAAAGAGACTGTAAACTGCTACTTTTAATGAAGCCTTATCAGACACAAGGTGGAAATGCCTGTGGCATATGCAAGAGGAAAGAGGTTTGTTCCCATGCCTGGAAAAGCAAAAAATGAGTTGGACGAGCTAAAGGCGATGGACAGAGGGCACAAGTCCGGGATGGCAGGAACAATATGCAGTAGAGTGGTGTGGAAGGTCTTGGTGAATCCCTGAATCCTCTGGGGAGAATCTCCCGAGACCTTTGGAAAGATTCCCACTGGAGAGTAGCCCGTCTGTAGTTCAGAGCCTAGCTGAGGCCAGGATGGACACGCAAGCACCTCCAGCACCAGCTGAGATGGATCACGTCTGAGAAGCCTGGGGCAGGGGGTGGCAGAGGGGTCAGCCCCGCCGGGAAGCTGCTGCATGACGTCTCGGTGCTGTCCCTGAAGATCACGGGATGGGTCTCGAAGGAATCGTCTGTTGTTTGCCATGGGCTTTTGGAGACATGATCACAGGCACGGGCTGTGTGTGCCCGTGCGGCAGTGAAAAGAGAGCCGAGGAGTATGCAGGTTGCTCCGTTTCAGGGTTGCATTCCCACCACTGGCTCTTGCCCTCTCTGGTGCCTGAGATAACTGGAGCACCCCTGGAGGTTAGGGCTGGGACGGGAAGATGGGGTGTAGCCGTGCTTTCTAAGGGAAGAAACGTTGGG
>CM053612.1:98443739-98466062 GCA_028646535.1 Procyon lotor
GAACCAAGATGCCCTTCAACAGATGAATGGATAAAGAAGATATGGTACATATATACAATGGAATATTATGCCTCCATGAGAAAGGACGAATATCCCACTTTTGTATCAACATGGATGGGACTGGAAGAGATTATGCGGAGTGAAATAAGTCAAGCAGAGAGAACCAATTACCTTATGGTCCCACTTATGTGCTGAGCGTAAAGAAAAACATGGAGGGCATTGTGAGAAGGAAGGGAGGGGTGAATGGGGGGAAACCAGAGCGGGAGATGAACCATGAGCGACTGTGGACTATGAGCAACAAACTGAGGGTATTGGAGGGGAGGGTGGTGGGGGTTGGGCCAGCCTGGTGGTGGGTATGGAGGAGGGCACGTACTGCATGGAGCACTGGGTGTAGTGCTAAACAATGAATCTTGTAACACTGAAAAAAATAAATAAATAAAATTTAAAAATAAATAAATAAATAAATAAACATATAAGGAAAGATCAAGGTTATTTCAACGTTAGAGTATCTACTAATCCACATAAAAGATTTATGGAGGAATACTATATACTCCTTATGTAGAAAGTTACAGATAGAGAGTATATAACATTTAAAGAGCTGAGCTTAGGGACTGAAACATGACCTTTACTAGAAAACTCAACAGCACAGAGATGTCAATTCTCCCTAAAATTGGTCTACAAATTCAATGTTTATCAAAACATATTCAAAAGTTTATCAGATTCTCTGTGGCCCATGACATAAGGATTAATAACCACAGAGACACTTGTTTTTTCTCTTCCCTTCCTCTTCCCTTTCTTTTCCTTGCAGAGGCAACATGGCCAGGGACCAAAGTATTAACGGGGCCAATAAATATGTATAAATGTATGTAAATACATATACATACACATCAATTCACAAAAGCCCACATAGGTAACATATGGGACCAGATATCTAAAACACAGATGACCGATGAACATAAGAAAAAGTGTCAAGTTTCAGTAGTGGTCATAAGGAAAAAAAAATGTAGTTTTAATTCACAATGAGCTACTTCAAGATAAAGATGGAGGATTCTGAACTCACTTTGTCCCGTGAACATACCAAATCTATAGCTATATATGGAACAATTTCCCCTACATTCACAGTGACATTTCATTTCATGTCCGATAGATTACAGAAAGTTAAAAAAAGAATATGCGGAGTGAAATAATTCAAGCAGAGAGAGCCAATTACCTTATGGTCTCACTTACGTGCTGAGCATAAAGAAAAACATGGAGGGCATTGTGAGAAGGGAGGGAAAGGTGAATGGGGGGAAATCGGAGGGGGAGATGAACCATGAGAGACTGTGGACTCTGAGCAACAAACTGAGGGTTTGGGAGGGGAGGGCGTGGGGGGTTGGGCGAGCCTGGTGGTGGGTATTGAGGAGGGCACGTACTGCATGGAGCACCGGGTGTGGTGCATGAACAATGAATCTTGTAACACTGAAAAAATAAACATATTTGGGGGAAAAAAAAGAAACTTAACATCGCCTACGGGCAAGGATGTGGAGTTTCAGAAAGTCTCATATATTGCTGCTGGGAGTAAAAATGACTGGAAAAATGATTTGGTATTATCTAGTAAATTTGAATTTCTGCATAGTCTAGAGAAGAAACTTCTGTGTATGTACTCCAAGAGACACAGTTGCAAAATGTCTGCATCAGCAACATTGTTAATAGCAAAGTTCTCAAGATTCTTAGTAGCTCTTTGGTCTAGCTGAGAGGATCTAATTATTCTTCACCACTTTAAATCTTTCAGTGATTTTAACAAAGGTTCACAGAAATACAGTCTTGATTTGCTCTTTATCCCCAGGCTACCTTTTATTTTGAGAATCTACAGTTGGGAAAATTGGAGATGAGAAAGTTTTATTTTCCAATCCAATTCTGGCCCCTCTGTCATCTCTCTGAATTCTGCTTGGAAATTGTCCAGATCTTTTTCTAGCTCATCTCTTTCCCCACACTCAGTTAAAATAAACCAACTGATACTCTCAATAACCTTTTCACTTTGCAGGAAAGGAGGAGTTTCAATGATTTGGAGCTATAACATTGTGGGGTTTTGTTTTGTTTTGTTTTTTAGTGAGCAGACACATAAATAAAGTCTTTCAATAAGGATACATATTTTTTTAAAGATTTTATTTTAAAGTAATCTCTACAGCCAACCTAGGGCTCAAATCTGCAACCCTGAGATTAAGAACTGTATGTTCTGGGGCACCTGGGTGGCTCAGTTGGTTAAGCATCTGCTTAACCCGAGCATCCCTGGGATTCGGCCCCACATTGAGCCCTGCATCGGGCTCTCTGCTCACCAGGGAGTCTGCTTCTCCCTCATACTTTCCCTTTGTGCTCTCTCTCTCTCAAAAAAATAGATAAAATCTTTAAAAAAAATTTTTTTATGTTCCAAGGACTGAGCCAGCCAGGCACCCCAAGGATCAGTTTTTTTTTTTTTTTTTTTTTAATTGCATGCTAATGTGAAGGGGAGTATCTACTTTATCCATAGGGCTGGTTACAAAGCGTTTTCTGAAAAGCCAAGATCAGAATACTGACTTGATGCTAGGCATGTGAAATCAGAGAGACCAATACTCGATGCAAATGGACAGGAAGAACAAAGGCCCTGAAGTGGGAACATGTCTGATGTGTTTGGGCAGTAGGAGAAAGGCCAGTGGGTTGGAGGACAGAGGTCAGAGAGAAAAGCTTAAAAAAAAAAAAAAAAAAAAAAAAGAGTGTTGGGGCGCCTGGGTGGCTCAGTGGGTTAAGCCTCTGCCTTCGGCTCAGGTCATGATCTCAGGGTCCTAGGATGGAGCCCCGCATCGGGCTCTCTGCTCAGCAGGAAGCCTGCCTCGCCTTCTCCCTCAGCCTACCTCTCTGCCTGCTTGTGATCTCCTTCTCTCTGTCAAATAAATAAAATCTTTAAAAAAAAAAAAAAAAAAGGAAATGTTGCCCTTAACTCAGTAAACTCCTGCAAAGATAGAAAACTGTATTGCCTTTGCAATGCAGAGGTAGGTACTTGTTAAACAGTTTCTGTTTGGTATGTCGGTCAGAATACTGCTGTGGGCTGGTGACACTGGGTGACTGGTACTAGCTGATCCTGGGTTATTCTGACTCAGTCTCAAAGTTACGAAGTTAGCTAAGTGGGTCTGCTCTTTGACATTTTCTGCTCCATATTTCCCAATGTAACCCTTGTACAAGCTCCTCATTCTTTGTTGGGCTTCTGACCTGGGCCAGCCCTACCTAAATAGAGCACTATCCAAAGATTAAGCTACTCCTTTGTGAACAGAGCTCGGCAGTGAATCACTGCTTTTCAGGATGACCAGAAACACACAAGATGTGTGGGTTAACATGACAACCTCCCTGGATATTTGTTCTTTAACAGGGAACCCCAGGATAGAAAATGTCTGTTACGTACAGATGGTCCCTGACTTATGATGGTTCAAGTTAGTATTTTCCAACTTCCCAATGGTGTGAAAGTGACACACGTTCAGTAGAAATGGTACTTGGAAATTTGAATTTGGATCTTTTCCTGGGCTAGCAATATGCGGTCTGATCCTGTCTCATGACGCTGGTCAGTGGGAGGGGCTGCAGCTGCAAGTAACCTCGTGATCACGAGGGTCAACAACTGATACAACAACAAGCATTCTGGCCCCAGCCAGCCATTCTGTTTGTCACTTTCAGTATAGTAGTCAGTAAATTCCGTGAGATAGTCAACATTTTCATGTAAGATAGACTTTGTGTCAGACAATTTTGCCCAACTGTAGGTTAAATGTCAATGTTCTGGATGCTTTTTTTTTTTTTTTGAGAGAGAGAGAGAGAGAGAGGACAAGCAGCAGGGAGGGCAGAGAGAGAGAGAGAGAGAGCCCCAAGCAGGCTCGACGCTCAGCATGGAGCACGATGTGGGGCTCGGTGTAATGACCCTGAGATCATGAACTGAGCTGAAATCACTAGTCGGATGCCCAGCTGACTGAGCCAGCCAGGTGCCCCTGAACATGTTTAAGGTAGGCTGGGCTAAGCTATGGTGTTCGGGAGCTTTGGTGTATTAAGTGCATTTTCTTCTTAGGATATTTTCAACTTATAAGGGGTTTATCAGAAGTAACCCCATCGTAAGTCAAGGAAGATCTGTAATAGGTTAGTTCTCATAGCAGGACAGGGACAGGTTTTTCTTCCCCTGGTGTGACTCAGACATCCTACCTGAGCACGTATCCATTAGGCTGTTCACCGTGCTAATTTAAGAAAGGAAGAGGACTATAGCTAAGGAAAAAAAGAGTTATTGCTCAGTAATATTCCTTAAATTCTTTTGGACATTCCATTAAAAAGTGATCAACCTTTGTGTTTTCTCTGTGATTTTTCTTTGCTTCCTACACTAGATGTCACTGTGTAGCTCATTATTAAATAGCCTAAGGAAACTCTTCCTAGAGAAATGGAAACTATAAAAAATCACGAAGGATGCCTAACGTGGCAGCACCCAAAATGCATGCAACCATTCTGCTCAGCTGGGTGACATTCGTAGGTGACAGCTCGTTTCCTACACATGACTTACCATTAGTCTAACTCAGTGTAACGCTAAGAAGACTTATTAACAACTCGACTTTTTTTTCCTGTCTTTTCCCCATTTGCATACCTGTCAACCTGATAAAAACTGAGAATTTTGGAAATGCAAATAGCCTACTCATGAAATTTAATGATGTGCACATATGCTCTATTTTAAAACGTTGCAAAAATATGCCATCCCCTGGATGCTTAAAAAAAATAGTGTCCCCGCCCCCAACAAGGTAATGGAACTGGAAAAGTGAGGACTCAACTTCACATCCTTGGCCTTTTTTTTTGCCTCTCATTTCTGCTGCATCATAGACCTTAAAGTCAGAAATGTGTTTAAATACGCTTTCAATACATGAGGTGACCAAATGTCCTGGTTTGCCTGGGACTGAGGGTTTTTTTGAAACCAGGAAATGTTGATTAATCTATTGACTATGGACTCCATGAAGATTCACTTGTTTGCAGGATTACAAACCGACTGCCCCATCTGAGAACTCTTCCGGACGGGGACACAGACACACACACACACACACACACCCCTAAGTTCTTTTACTTAAGAATGAAGCACAAGACAAGCAATGTTATTCAGCCTACAAGGATTTTTAAATCTCCCCAGGATGACAGGTTTGAATTGCTGGCTGGCACTCAGAAAGGCAAAAATATTTTCCAGGATGCTTTCCAGAAGCAGAAGTATTTGGCCATGTCCAAAGCTTGAACAAGAGTGACGACAGAAATGGAAAGATTTGGACAATCTCTACAGAACACACTGCGAGAAATTTCCAGGCACTCTGCTAAGGTAAATGTGATGCCATCCTGACAAAAAGGATGTGCCTATACTAGATGCGAGGGTTGACTTTTTCTAAAAAATGTAAAGAACTCATGAGACATGTGGATTGAAGACAATAAGTCTATAGTGTACAACATAATGAGTGACTTTGATCCAAAGGCATGGTTTTGATGTTGATCTAAAATAATATCTAAAATCAGATTAGTTCATCTTTCTACGAGGAAGTACAAGTGAACGAACTGTTCCTTTATTGTTTTAGGAGATGGTGATGACGGTGATGCTTCTACTCCCCTCCATTGCTCTTCACGACAACACCAGGAAGAATCTCTCCCTATCTCCATTTCACCAACAAGGAATTCTGGGTGTATCTCTGCTCCACTTTGCACAGGCAAGGTGATGGAAGCAGGTCTGGGAATGAGCTCTCTCTGATGCAGGAAATGGGCCATTTCACCACCATTTCTTACTGTATCCAGGGTACCGGGCAGGGCATTCTCAATAAGGAACTAGCCCTGCTCAGGCACCCTTATTCCTGGGAGCCATTTACGAGAGGATTGCCTACCAGCATGTGGAGGAACAGCCCAGTGCAGGAAACACAGTTCCATCTTTCATCTGAAGAGCTGTTGTTTGTTGTTGTTGTTGTTGTTTTAAGAGATGTGCTGAGGGGCACCTGGGTGGCTCACTGGGTTAAAAAGCCTCTGCCTTCGGCTCAGGTCATGATCTCAGGGTCCTGGGATAGAGTCCTGCGTCAGGCTCTCTGCTCAGCAAGGAGCCTGCTTCCTCCCCCTCTCTCTCTGCCTGCCTCTCTGCCTACTTGTGATCTCTCTCTGTAAAATAAATAAATAAAATCTTAAAAAAAAAAAAGAGACAGGGAGATGTGCTGGAATGAATACAATCCACATGAGAGAGAATGTTTTCTACAGATTCTGCAAAACAGATAAGAGAATGAAAAATAATTATGACAATCTCAGCAGAAAGGATAAAAGATACTGAGGGTGGTTTAAGAACCTGATGACTTGCAAAGATATGGAGGGGAGTGTGGACTCCGGGTGCTGAAGCACCGCTGAACTCCTTACCAAACTTCAGTGGCAATGATAGGCATGGCCCCGAGAACCTGGCAGTAGGCAGATCTCCCAGGGTAGAGGGAAGGAGATCTCCTGCCTTGTGCCAGGTTCCTCCCAGGAGCCCCATGAATGCAGCTGGCAGATGTCCACACAGAGAGTCCGCCCACTCCAGAGAGAATGGTTGTGGGTAATTCCTCCCAGCTTACAGACACAGTGCAGAAGGACAGAGGTGTGTCCGGTGGGGCAGAAGGAATACACCCACTACGAGGCCTCACGGCTTTGTGCAAGTCCTGCTGGGGTTCTCTGACTTCCCTCTACCCCATGCACCTCAAGAGGACTTCTGTCCCTGCTCTGCTCCTTAGATGAGCTAGTTGCTCGTTCTGCTGACAAATGCTCCTAGCTCTACCCCAAATACAGAATTTCATCGGCACAACATCAACCAGTGATTAGTTCCTCCCCCAAACACCTCCATGATAATTAAAGCAGATCAGGGAACTTTAGAAAGTCTTATACTTCTGAAAAAGAGATTTTCAAAGATTCTGTTTTGCCTTGGGAACCCACCTACACAAAGTTTCCTGAAAATGCTTTGTTGACACCATGGTGGAAGGGTGTTTATATAATCCATTGTCTCTAGGCTGGAAAAGAGGCCTTCGAGGTCAGAGTTTTCTGAAAGATGCTCCCAAGGGTACTGAGAAGCAATGCCCTGCAGAATCACCTCCATTCTCTCATTTCCCAACTTTCACAGTTACGGCAGATGAGTTGAAAGTCATGAGCCCACCGGGCCACAGCGTCACAGGGTAAGCCTCCCACCCCCACTCACTGGCGTGGAGAAGGGCTCCAGTGTCCCAACGGCTGATCCGTAGGCTGGAACATCAGACCACATGACACAAGTGTGTCGGGAATGGCGAGACCCCTTACCCGGAGGCACAGCTCCATAACCAGTATCTGTTACCTTATCAGGCTGACCTCTCCAGTCCCTCACAAAGACACTTCTTTTTTCAGTAGCCAGTGCTTTGACTGAGAAATGTTGGCAAAGAACAAACTTGATTTTGTATTCTTATCACAGTTTTGAATGGTGCTATATGTGCTTTCTGATTTCTCAAATTGAAAAATTAAAAAGCAACTGAGAGGAAAACAGGCAGACACATTAATACCACAGCCCACATTAATACCACAACCATAGGTGATAGAGTGGAGAGCCTAGAAAGTACGGACTGTCCCCCATCTCTAAACTCAGCAGTGTGGACGAGGGCACGCAAGGCAGACCTGGAGCTCAGGGAGCCCATATGACCAAGGGCAGCAGCTGTGGAGTGAACGTGCATGCGCGATGACCAGCTGCCAATCCACCACACGTCCCGTAGCGCAGTGTGGCAGGGGTGCTCGGGTAAGCAGAATAATGTCTGCTCCCAAAGATGTCCACAGCCTAGTCCCTGAAACCTGCCCCAATGTCACCTTCAACGGCAACAAGGACCTAGGGAACGTGATGTTTAGGATTGCAAATGTGATGGAGTTAAGGATCCTGAGCTGGGAAGGTGATGTGGATTGTGTGGATGGGTGTGACGCAATCACAAAGGTCACTATGAGAGGGAGGCAACAGTGGTAGAAGGAAGGAAGGAGGTGTGACGATGAGAGCAGACGTCACACAGCAAAAGAGAAACCTGAAGATACCACCCTGCTAACTTTGAGGATGCTAGCAGAGGGCCAAGTGCGAAGGGCTGCGGTTGCCTGTAGGGGTTGGAAAAGGCAGGGAAACAGATCTCTTCCTTAGAGCCTCCAATGGGAACACAGGCATCAATTTTAGCCCCGTAAGACCCTTTCCAGACTTCTGACTTTCAGCATAATAAATTCATACATTTGTGTTATTTTAAGCCAACAAATGTGGTAACAGGAAACTAATACATCTGGCTTTCTCAATCTCATTCTGTCTATGATACCATGGTCCCCTCTCCTCCTTTCTTCTCCTCCTTGGATCTTTTTGCCTTACATAAAGCTCTATGGTCTGACGCACCAAACATAGCTCTTGAAATATTAAATGTACAAATGAGGAATTGAGCAGGGTTTTTTTTTTTTAAGATTTATTTATTTACTTGGCAGTGAGAGGGAGAGAGAGAGCATAAGCAGGGGGAACAGCAGGCAGAGGGAGAGGGAGAAGCAGGCTCCCCACTGAGCAGAGAGCCCGATGCGGGGCTCGATCCCAGGACCCTGGGATCACGACCTGAGCTGAAGGCAGAGGCTTAACCAAATGAGCCACCCAGGTGCCCCTGAATTTAGCAGTTCTTACTCAGCACTACATCTGCCTCACAAGGTGACTTGCTTGTTGCCAAATCTTAATTGGGTCAAAACCCATTTGATACTAGGAACCAGCATCTTCTTCTATAAGAGAACCTTCAACCATATTGTCATCCCTGGCTAGGAAGAAGAACAGCTTGAGAGAGCTATGGGAAAGACTGCACTCAAAAATGGAAAACAAAACAAAACAAAACAAAAAACAACAACAAAAAAAACACAAAGGGGGAAAAAAGAGTAATTTAATACTACAGCTCCTGTTACAAAACTCCCACCTGCAATGACCTATTGCTGTGTCAGGGGAAAAATAAAGTCTTTGTCCTGAGATCGCTTATCGTCTAGGTCAGCACTTTGAGAAATTGAGTTGAGCATCAGAATCGTAGGCAGAGCTTATTAAAAAAGCTTGCCAGGTCCCAGTCCCGGAGTTCTGGACTTCGTAGGAGAATCTGCATTTCCAAGAGACGCTGCTACTTGTGTAACGGGGAAGGTGACCCTCATGGTGAACAACGGAAGACAGAAAGCAGTGGGTGTGAGCACTGCCTGTGAGGGAGAGGGAGGCAGGGACAACTGTGGAAATGTCCTGCTGGGGGGAGGGAAGCGGCTCAGGGCATTTGCAGCCCTGCAGCTGCCCCTCTGCCCCCCTGACTCGGAGAAAGGACACAATTCCAGGTCTCAGGAGGGACAAGCACGGACGCAGAGCCAGGCCGTGCACAGAACGTGGCCAGGAGGCGGCCAGCAGAGCCCGTCCGCTGGCTGGAGAGTGTGTGCGGGAAACGAGAGAACCTGGCCCATTAGATGGGTCCAGGCTAGGTGACTGGAGTTCCAGCTGAGCTCTGTGCAATCCGGGCACCCATGCCTTACCACAGACTCTGCACCACGTGGCAAGGGGACAAGGAACAAGATACAGTCACATTGTGACTTTGGAACCCAAGGTAAAGACGGAAGGACTGAGTCAGAGGAATGTGTGCAGGGGGAAGACACTTGGAGCAGTGACAGAAGTGGGGTCAGAGCCTGAGCTGGGGCCACAGGCACGGGGATGAGAGACTGGCCTACTGCAGAGGCAAGAGAAGAAATCCCAAGATTTATATCAGACGGTCTGGCATAGGTCAGAAGGAGGAGGTCAGAGGGAAGGACCAGACCGGGAGGCCCAGGCAGGGAGTCCGCCCCCACCTCAGCGGACACAGCCAGAGGGAGCCGCAGGTAGGGCTGCGGTGGGCGCGTCGTCTTCTCCAGCTGACCCCGGCCCAACACATGTCATTTCCAAAAGGCCCAACCTGGCTGCATCCAGGCTACATCCTGACAACACACTGAAATTAAGTAACACCTTGGTCCTAAGGTTTTCCTGGGAGCAATGAAAAAATACGGTGTTTCTTTCTGAAGCCAGTATTCCTGTAAGCTTCAGAGGTACAAATGAATGAACAGCTCTCAGCTTTCCCTTCCTTGAGCAGGAGAGGCAGAAGTCACTTTGAAGGAAGACTGAACCTTCCCTCTGGGAACAAGCATATTCAATCGGTCATTTGGATACGGAAAAAGAAAGCCTAAATCCTACTCTTTTTTTAATTTTTAAAGATTTTATTTATTTATTTGACAGAGAGAGAGATCACAAGGAGGCAGAGAGGCAGGCAGAGAGAGAGGGAGAAGCAGGCTTCCTGCTGAGCATGGAGCCCGATGTGGGGCTCGATCCCAGGACCCTGAGATCATGAGCTGAGCCGAAGGCAAAGGCTTTAACCCACTGAGCCACCCAGGTGCCCCTAAATCCTATTCTTAAAGGGAATCCGAATAAAGAGGAGTTAGGTTCTTCGGCACAGTAACACAGGAAACTTCTGCCACCATGAGCAGAGATGTGACCCCAGGGAGATTATTGTGGAATTGACGGAGGGGAAGGAAGGTTTCCTGCTGTCTGGGGAAGACTGGAAATGGTCCCTGACTTCCCAGGGGTGGCAGGAAGTGGCCCTGGAAATGGCAGCAAGCCAGAAAGTGCAGAGGGAGAAGGAGCAGGCTGATGGACCGTAATCCCGCAGGCCTGAAGCAGGGTAACTGTCCTGCTTTACTGCACCGTGATCCCGCAGGCCAGCCTCGAGCCTCAGGACAAGGTCCCCCAGGCCATGGATGACACTCAGAGCTTAAACCTGGAGGCAGGTACTGGTGCGCGCGGATGGACGCGTACACGCAGACGTGCACAGCAGAGGTGCAGACGGAATGATGGCGAGGCACGTGCATGCAGACATACACATCCTAACAGATGTGGGCATCACTTCAGATACACAGAAGGACAGATGGACGTATCGCTGCAGGTACAGTAATAGCCAAATATGTTATTTATGTATTTATTTGTCAGAGAGCGAGAGCACAAGCCAGGAGAGCGGCAGACAGAGGGAGAGGGAGAAGCAGACTCCCTGTGGAGCAGAGAGCCCGATGCGGGGCTCCATCCCAGGACCCTGGGATCATGACCTGAGCCGAAGGCACACACCTAACTGACTGAGCCACCCAGGCACCCTCGCAGACACAGATTTTTGAAAAGATAGTTTTAGGGATGCCCGGGCTCAGTCAGTTAAGCATATGACTCTTGATTTGGGCTCAGGTTATGATCTCGGGCCTTGGCGTTGGGCTCACGCTCAGCATGGAGTCTCATTGAGATTCCTTCTCTCCTTGTCCCTCGGCCCCTACCCTCACTTGTGCTTCCTTTCTCTCTCTCTCTCAAAATAAATAAATAAAATATTTTAAAAATAAAATAAAACAAGGTAGTTTCAGAAACAGAGATAGGTATAAAAGTAGGTGTAGATGCAGGTACACATGATACAGATGTAAATGAAGACACGGGGCATCTGAGCTGACTCTCCACTCTGTTCTCTCTGCTTACCAGTGAGAAGCATACGGAAGTTGAACATTGGGACGTTTTTATGAGCTCACTGCTGTCACTGAGCACACCCAGCTCTGGGGACTTTGTAAGCGTTCTCATATTCTTCCCTACCCACATAAAGTAGGCGCTGAAGACAGACAAGGTGAGCATATGCCGGTTTGCTTAGCACCAACATGCGTCATTGACAACCACGGTCTTGTTTGCATGGATATGAAATAAATATTTACTTGAAGCACAACATATACTCCAAATTAGAGTTTGTGGTCCTGCTTCTACCAGCTCTAATTAGTCATGATTTTCATTAGGTGTGAAACGTGGCTCCTGTATGAACTTTGCAAGAATACTTAGAAGTCATTCAAAAGCATATTAAAAATCAGGTCGCTATAGCAACCAACTATCATAATACGATACCTTTGTTTACACAGCACCTGGGCAAAGAGTTTTATAATTACCTGGGCTTATTAAATGATTTCATAATGATCTGGCATGTTCATTCTCTATTCACTTCACAAGTAAATTTTAAATTTTCAGAGCATACATATTATAGATGATTAAGGGGGTCATCGCTTCATAAAAGATAATCTATGGTTACATATTAATTTTATACCTTCTATTGTCAGAGTAAATATAGTTGGAAAATATTCAAGCTAGGGTCAATTTTAAATTCTAGAAAATACAGATCATTCAAATTTCTAGTATATACTGTAAAATTCCTTCTCAATGCTTATTTGGTTTAAATACTGGCCATGTGGACCCTTACACATCATTATATTACTTTACTGTCCCATGTTTCCACAATTCCAATAAAATTAAATGGGACACAGTTTATATTTTTAAAAGTAGATGCCCTATTAAAAAGAAACTGAAGATGGAAATGAAATTCTGAACTAAAAAGAGAAATGAGAATCACGCAGCAAAAATTGATTTTCTTTGGGCACCTGGGTGGCTCATTTGGTTAAGCCTCTGCCTTCAGCTCTGGTCATGATCCCAGGGTCCTGGGGTTGAGGTCTGTGCCAAGCTCCCCGCTCAGTGGTGTCCCTACTTCCCCCCTCTCCCTCTACTGCTTCTCCTGCTTATGCTTTCTCTCTTTCTCTGTCAGGTAAATAAAATCTTTTAAAAAAAATTATTTTCTTTAATGGTCTGCATACAAGCGTGTCTTCTGTTGAGAACACGGGTGTTTGGCAGATTTGGGTGCTCCAAGGAAAGAAATGGAACTACTGCTGATCTGAGCCCACAGTCCAGATGTTTAGCAGTGCAAACATGTCACTATGGAGGGGAGACAGTATAGCGATGACGCAGAAAACCAGAGCAGGGAAGGCTGGAGGCCCAAGGTCAAATGAAAACCTTGCCCAAGAGATGAAATGGATGCAAAACGTAGACAAGAGCTGGAATGTGGTCCATGTATGAGATGCACAATGAGATGAGAACATGGATTTATAACTCTGCACAAATTCCAAGTGATGGTGACCAAGGGCTTCATCAGACAACAAAGGAAGAGAAACAGAACAGACACTTCTTTTATGAGGAAATACTCCTGTACTACCCAAGTGTCAGAGGACTCTTCCAGAAGATAATGGCTTTGGAAGATCAGAAAGGTCTTACAGTTTAGATTAGGGGGCGCCTGGGTGGCCCAGTCCTTAAGCATCTGCCTTCAGCTCAGGTCCTGATCCCAGGGTCCTACGGTTGAGCCCCACATCCGGCTCCCCACTCTGTTCCTCCCTCTCCCACTCCCTCTACTTGTGCTCCTGTTCTCGCTTTCTTTCTGCTAATATATAAATTAAATCTTTCTTAAAAAATAAATAAGGTTTAGATGAAAATTGGAGTAAAAAAGTACTAATAAGTAATTTTTTTATTTTTTCATACTGAAACCTTCTCAGAAACATAGAAAGATGTTTTAACCTGGTAAAGAGAAGGTAGTAGATCTTTTTGAGGATCTTTTCTTTTAGGAAGTAATTGAAAAATATGGAAAATCACACGCTTGGAGATTCTTCTCAGAATATTATTTGTAATAGTGAAAAATTAGGAACAGTTTCAACTTACAAAATAAAGGTAAGGCTAATATGGTTCATCTCTTTGACAAGCAAATGTACAAAAACTAAACTGGAGCTTTAATGATAATGATGATGGTAACAATAATTAGCTAAGAAATCAGCCATGAATGAGGGAAGCTACTTAAAATCTCTCAAACATTAAGTAAAATATCTATTAAGGTGATTCTTTACACCTGAGTCTGTCCTTTTGTTTGCAGGACCAAGTATCTTTAGGACAGAAAACCAGGGATGCCCGGGTGGTTCAGTGGGTTAAAGACTGCCTTTGGCTCAGGTCTGATCTCAGGGTCCTGGGATCGAACCCCACATCGGGCTCCCCGCTCAGCTGGGAGCCTGCTTCTCCCTCTGCCTGCTGCTCCCCCTGCTTGTGCTCTCTCTCTGACAAATAATTAAAAGCAAAAAAAAAAAAAAAACAAAACAAGGGACCAGACTTCAGATTTTTCCTACAATTTTCTAGCCTTTCTAGGCTTTTGAAATCACTGATACCAGGACTTTTACCCTGGCTACATGAGCAAACTCCACGGTACTTTTTCTAACGATGGGTTTACTCTGAGTTTTAGTACACTATCCTTAAATTCAATGGCAAATCTCTGGGTGAAAATCGGGGGAAAGATGGCATATATTAGTGCTTCTCAGAAACAGGACTCTGGAAGTGGTTTTATTTGCTCTTTCTCCCTCAAGCCTCCATTCTGAAGATCTCATTGTGTCCTCTTCTCCACCTCTTAAGAATGACCTCAGTGTTGGTTTACAACCTGCTGACTCTCAGTAGCTTTGTCAGAACCCATCGGTCTCTAAGCCCAGAGGCTGTAACTCCTGGTAGGCATAAATGTAGATTTCACTAACTTCATTCATTATTTTTTAATAACAAACACCTGTTGTTACATCTAACTTTGCAAGGTGTCAAGTTAACTAGACAGATACAAAGGAATTCTTCAGGATACCTACCACACAGTCAGGGACACAGGCATGAAATACACAAATTGCTACACAGTTTTAATTGAGATAAGTGCCACTAAAGAAGCAGAAAGAGGGTTTGGAGAGGATTTCAGAGCCAGACCTGTTTACATGTGGTTCCCACAGAAACCGATCCTGAGACAAGGGTTTAACCAAAAGAGGTATATTAGGAGGTGCTCATAGTCTACTTGGGTGGAGGGGGAGTGAGACGGGGAGAGGCTGGCACTATGAAGCCAGCTCTCACAGAAAGCAACTAGAGCTTAATCCCATCAGCAAACTGTAGAGAATGGTGCAAAATGCCAGTTCTGGAATTACCTCCCCTGAGTAGAAAGGAAGCCAGGGGATCACAGGCGTGCTTACACATACCATCTGTGGAAGATGCTTCCCAGGATGTTACCTGGTAAGTGTGTGGAGCCCTGATGTGCTGCCCTACATCCCAAACTTGCTTTCCCTACACATGTAGAGTAGGTCTGTGATTTGCAGCAAGTACTTTACTGTACCTAAGTGTCACTTTCTTCATCTGTGAACCTGCACTTAAAAGATTAAATAAGTGAATTGCTTACCAAGAGCACCTGACAAAAAGAAAATAGCGAAGAATGTTAGCATTCTTCACATAGTCGTCACTGTTAATTTCTGAGATGACGGTGTAATGTTATGGTCCAAACTTGGAGCCATTTATCAGTAAAAGGTAAAGTTGTTACTGATTATGTAGGCATAAATGTGCCCCGTCCAGAAAAGGGGGGACGGACGGTCTCCGTGTGGACCGTCAACATGCTGTGGGTATGAGGAGTTGCCATCAACAACTCCGCTGAAATGAGCTATGATTGATCAGTTGTATCAATGACATCTATGGGGGTGGAGGTGGCGAGAAAAGGCCTTTTGAGAATTTCCTTCCACAAGCACACTAAACCTCCACTCCAGTACCGGAGACCTGACTACAGATTCAGTGGTTACACAAAACAGACCGCTTGAAATGAGCTTTTACATAGATTTTCTACACAAATGCCTTCCCTTCACAGAGATACCCACTGGGAGGTTATTGTTTGGCACACCGCCAACATTGCGACATCTCTAGTTGGCCTGACTTGGTATAACCACACAGACGCGGTAACAGAGAAGGTGGCTGACGGCAGAGACAGGCCCGTAGCAGCTGGTGAAGTCATGCTTTGAGTGACGAACCACTCTTACTTTCCAGGATTCCCCTTAAATACTATAACACAAAGACCTAGAGCTTTCAAACTAACGTCTAACTCCTGGCCCTTTTTATACCTACCCCGATACTGAAGAAAAATTTCAAAATCTTTGAATGGGCTTGACCTTCTACTCAAAATGTGCCTCTGATTTCACCCCTCCTTTGGTGTGTGACATCTGTCCCCTCTGTGAGGTCTGACCCAATCTCCAACCGACCCTCTTGTTACATGTATTAGCAAATAATTGCAAACCGTGATAAATCCTTCAGTGGTTGCATGAGCCAGTTACAAGGGCAAAGATGATGGCCGGTCTTGAAATACCATCCACTTCTCACATACTCCCTTGGACTGTGTCTTTGGACACAGGTCAATTTCCTGTCACCCTGTCTGACAGGTAGAATTGCGGGAGCGTGGAACAAACGCATTTCCCACTTTCCTAGATGTTTGCAAACTGCTCACGCATGCTGGCCTTGCCAACACAACAGTGTCAGATTCAGAAATTTTGCCAATCTAATGGATGTGAAAATATATCTTAATTTAATTTGCATTTACATCCTTTGGGGAACATTCCATTCAAAGCCTTTAATCTTGTTTCCTTTGATCGCTTTGTCTTTTATCCCACTGACTTGTTGGGTTTTTATATCCTACACAATAATCCTGAGGTCTGATACAGATACATGATAGAGAAAGATAGATGAAAAAAAAAGATACATGTATAGCTATACTGATAATAGATATATCTTCATCTATTCTGATGTAGACTTTTAACTTTTAAATTCATGTTGACTTATGAAAAAATTTAATTTTAAAAAAAGCATAATTATCAATCTTTTGTTTACAAATTTATTTCTTGGGTATGGCTTTGAAATTTTACTTCTTACCCTGAAATTATAATACCAATTCCATACAAGTATTTTCAAAGTTTTGTTTTTCATCTTTAGGCTTAATCTATCTCCATCTATGCTATAAGATAGAGATCCTAGGGTTTTATTTTTTTTTAATTTATCCTATATGGAAAGTCAATTATCTGAACACTATTTATAAAATCTGAATACATGAAAGGCATATATATGTGGGTCAGATTATGTACTCTTTAATTCATAATCTAATTGCATCACTTTGCAAATATCTTGATTTTGAATTATGGAAGAACCCCTCATCGTGTTCTTATTTTTCAGAATTTTCAGGATGATTCTGGGAAGATTGCTGTTATTCATAAAATTTTTTTTTAAAGATTTATTTATCTAACAGAGAGAGATCACAAGTAGGCAGAGAGGCAGACAGAGGGGGGGTGAGGCAGGCTCCCTGCTGAGGAGAGAGCCCGATGCGGGGCTCAATCCCAGGACCCTGAGATCATGACCTGAGCTGAAGGCAGAGGCTTTAACCCACTGAGCCACCCACGCACCCCTGTTATTCATAAAATAATACATGTTTGCTAAATACCAACCAAACCAAACTTACTGGTATTTCTATCGAATGCCCGTTGTGTTTTGTTTTTTGTTTTTTGGTGTTTTTGCTTGTTTTGTTTGTGTGTCAAAGGGAATGAATACAACTGCATAAATACAGAAACGTCCAGTGGCCTTTAATTAGCCACAGGCATGTTCAGTTGTGGGTTTTGCTCAAGACCCTTTCCAGAGCACTAAATTTGAACAGTGGTGAGTATATCGATAGACACGTACAATGACACATTACACAACATATCCCAGAGTTAAAAACAAGTATGTAAGTGCTAAATTCAAGCAGAGTTGAAGAAAGGTACAAAAGGGTTGACCTTAATTAGGAAAACCCACCCCAAACATGTAAGACATATATAAGCTGAACTGAGGGGCACTTAGGTGCCTCAGTCAGCTGAGTGGTATCTGCCTTCAGCTCAGGTCATAATCCCAGGGTCCTGGGATCGAGTCCTGCGTCGGGCTCCCTGCTCAGGGGGGCAGTCGGCTTGTCCCCAGCTTGTTCTACTCTGTCTACCTCTCTCTCTTTCTCCAATAAATAAAGTCTTAAAAAAAAAAGAAGAAGAAGAAGTTGAACTGAAACAGGCAGTGAAGCAAACACATGGTAAGCCTGCACATACGGAGATCATCTAAAACATCATTTCGATTCAGCTGATACTCTTTTGGTGTATATACATATTTTAAAAAAAAAACATATTTGGTTATTTTAAAGTTGACGTAGTAGATCCTAATGGGTAAAAACACTGTTTGTACCCTTGGAAGGATTAATGGTGTTCAAGATGGCGCAGGTCCTGAGGACCTACAGAATCATCCAGAAAAATCCCGTTTGGACGGCATCTCTCAGCAATACCCCCTGCAAAAGGGAAAAAGATTAATTTCCCACTGGTAACCAGTAATCTGTGCACAATTAGAGCTAGAATTATTCCTGGCCTCCATCATTAATACTCACCAAATGAAAACAAACAAAATTTAGAAGTGAAAAAAACTTCCATTGCCTTTTTGGAGTACTGGGTTTACTGCAGCCAGACCTGACATTAACATCTTAATAGCTCTGAGGGAATCACTTAGGAGCCTAGCTTCATGTAAATAGAAAAAATGTTAATGAGGACAAAATGTGGGTGATTAATAAATGTGATTGAAATGAAATGACCTTCCCTTATTCACTGGGTAATTAAAGTAATCAAGGGAGTCCCAGCTGTGATGAGAAATGTCACAGAATAGACCAAAATACAATTAGCTGTCATCATTGTGAAAAACAGAGCATTCGATACATTTTGCAGAGAAAACAGTGCTTTTAAAAATTGCTTTTAAAGTAAAACAGGGTTTTTTGGTTTTTTTTTTTTCCTGACTGTCTGGAGAATGTTCCTACTTCAGGGCAACCGCAGGAGTATAAAAATACAGGACTGAGAAAACAGTCCCTGTGGAATAAAAAAGGAGAGTGCAAAGATTTACCTTATGCGCCCCTAGATATCCTGTGAATTCTAATTAGACATTCCCTATAGGGTACAAAATCAATCAAAAACCAGTGGCTCAAAGGCACCAGATCACTTCAAGCTCCTCTGATGTTACTCTTGGGGAAAGAGGGGATGACAGATAATGCACTGTCCTTAAAATGCCTCGTCTTTTCTTCTGGCTGCAAACCAAGCAGCCAAAATTTCTTCCTTCTTTGTAAGAGAAGCCAATGTCCAAAAGGCTGGGAAGGGAGTTAATCCACTCTCAAGGGTCCGCGACAGTCTTCCTATACTGGTGTGACGGGACGTTTGGGCACGGCCTGCCTGAATCCCAGCTCATTATTACACATAATGCAATTTGCCGTCATCACCAAATTTCATTACAAAGTACCGACTTCTAAGCTCTCTCCTCTAAGCCGTGTGTCAGTTGAGAGCAAACACGGACCTTTCACCTCCAGGGTCCCCAGACCTCCCGCACCTGATGTTCAATAGATGCTTGGCCAATTCACTTCCCCAACACAAGGAGTATGTTAGTGAAGTCCAGAGCTGCCCCCAAATTGGTCTGACTTAGCGAGGTGATCACCTTTATGAAATGCATGTTAACGACCTTGCCAACGCTGGTACCCCACATCCGTATTTCCATCACCACGCTTCTGATTTCGAAAAAGAAATGATTGTCGATGCAGGAACGTCAGAGCCACTGATCCACACAGCAAGTGTGTCGGCATCTTCTGTGGCCGTGAAGTCCTGTGTATCGGGTTTACACGTCCAAAGGAGAGTCGGGCCGGCAGAAATCGTCTGGAGCACAATCAGCCCCGGAGGACGTTTCCTCTCCTGACACTCTCCACCACCTTCAGGAAACAATTGACCGCGTTCTTTATTTTCATTCATTTCATGGTGGCTTACCTTTCTCCTCAGTTTTTTTTATTTTTAGTACTTTCCCACTTTATCTGCCAGCCTACATCTGGTCTCTCCCTTCCACGCAGACGTTAGTTTTCTCTTTTCCCATCTTCAGCAAGTTTGTAGATGCTTTTTCTGGTATTTTTAGCTTTCTCTTTACAGCCCTCAATGCCCCTTCATTCTTTTGAGTCCTCTTCTCCTTTCTGAATTTGATGCGTTGACTTGAATGTATCTGTCACTAAAACACACATGTGCCACCTGCAGAGCAAGCAGGAGCGGCCAGCAGTGGAGGTGAGACTCCATGAGCAGTCCCCTGAATCCCAAGTGCGTGACCAACCCTGAGGGAGGCCGGGCTTATTCCAATGAAGAGAGACTGAGCAGCTGCATAAAGACACAGGTAGTGTGGGCAACCTGCGTGAGACTGGGCGTGAAATAAAGAGTAAAAACATCACCCTGCCAATCCCTGCAATGGTCCGATTTTATGCATTCAGTATTCAAGCAACACAGTGTCAAGATAGTCAAGATGAAATGGACTCTCTAAGTCTTGAGAATCCTCCTTCCAAGGTGTCAATTTTCATTTCGTCCGTGGTCAGCACTAAACATGGTATCAGTATTTTCCAAGTAAAGTCCTATGCAAATTAAAAGTTTCATCCCTGCAGAGGCCCGGCCTGTAAGCTGATGGACGGGTCACCAGCAGGAAGACCGAACTGGAGTGCAAAACCTCAGGATAAAATCACGATGGTTAATTTTATGTATCCACTTGACTGGGCATCCCACGAATTTGGTCAAGCATCACTGTGAGTGTTTCCGTGAAGTTGGTTTTAGATGAGACGACCATTAGGTACACCGACTACTGCGGACTGCTCTCCACCGTGTAGGTGGGCTTCAGGTGATCAGCTGAAGGCTTGAAGAAAACAAAAAGTCTGACCCTCCCCTGAATGAGAGAGAGCTCTTCCTGCCTGATAGCCTTTGAAGTGGGACATCAGCTTTTTCCTGCCTTCGGACTCACCTGGAAACCTCAGCTCTTCCTGGATCCCAGGCTTTGGGACAGAGACTAGAACTACACCTCCCCTCTTCTGAGAAGTACACCCCCTCCTCTCTCCAGCTTGCCGATGCACCCTGCAGATCTGAACACCTGCCATTCTCCACAAACACGTGAGCCAGGTCCTTACAATAAATCTCCTTCTGAACGTATGCACACCCTATTGGTTTGGTTTCTCTGGAGAACACTGATAAGTACGAAAACCTTAGGCCCCGTAGGAAACCTCAAAATTATCTATCACAGCACCCTAATTTACATTTAAGGACAATAAAATCCAGAAAGACGAAGGAATTTCACTGAAGTTAAACGACAAATGAATGTCATTGCGAACTTTGTTGGTTTCTCACATCCTGTGGGGGCTCCAGGCCTTCTACAGCTTTGTTGGTGATTGGGAGGGTCCTGGAATCCAGTTCTGTAGCCTTCGGATGTCAGAGAACCTACATGTAGAGGACGCAATGATACTTCCAATCTGAGGAAGTCCGCTCCACCCCAGCAAAGATGATCTGGAAAGCTTATGTGAGTATATTCTTTACTAACTTACCTCATGGAAATGTCTACAGTAACTCCTCCAACCACTGGGGTAAAAATCTATGTCTGATTCCTTTGCCAGTTTAAGGATGCTGGAACTACGGCTCTTCAAGGGACTTGAGAATGTCTGGATCAAACCACTGGAAGCACTTTGGGGTGTGATGAGCAGAATAGCCCTCCCCACCCCCCCAAAAAGCATGTCCTCTTTTTAATCCCCAGGGTCTGTGACTACGTTACTGACATCGCAGAATGAACACTGAGGATGTGACTTAGAATCCTGAGATTCTTGATGATTCTGGTTCATGCACGTGGGCCCAGCATCATCCCTTGTTTGTTCTTCCCGGTATCATCCTCTGAAGGGTCCCTATGAGAAGGAGGCTACAAGGCCAGGGGTGTGAATGCAAGCAGAGGAGAGAGAGAGAGAGAGAAATCTGAAGGTCATACTACTGGCTTTGCAGCTATAGTGGAGAAAGGGGCCACAAGACCAAAGAACGCAGGTGGGTTCGAAACTGGAAAAGGCAAGCAAGCAAGCAAAAACTAGTCTCCCCTAGAGCTTCCGAAAGGAGTGCAACCCCCCACACCCTGACTTTAGTGCAGTGCAACCCATTCTGGGCTCTGACCTCTACAGCTCGAAGACAACACATTTCTATCATCTTAAGCCATGAAAACTGTATTAGTTTGTTCCAGGAGCAACAGGGAGCTAATAGGCGGAGGCTTGTAAAAATAGATACTCGGCCCGATCCTCAATGATTATAACTCAGGATTATAATTCATCCTCCACCAATCAAATTTCATATTCCACAAATTTTGTCAAGTACTGGAAATACAAGGAAAGCTAAGTCCTAATTACAAGGGGCTTCCAAGGAACTTCAGTTCTCTCAGCACAAAACACAGCTCTTTGGGGCACCGGGGTGGTTCAGTGGGTTAAAGCCTCTGCCTTCAGCTCAGGTCATGGTCTCAGGGTCCTGGGATGTAGCCTCACATGGGGCTCCTTGCTCAGCGGGAAGCCTGCTTCCCCCTCTCTCTCTGCCTGCCTCTCTGCCTGCTTGTGATCTCTCTCTGTCAAATAAATAAACAAACATCTTTTTAAAAATTAAAAAATTAAAAAAAAAAAAACACCACAGTTCTTTCCTGATCAAGAAGGAAGTGTAACAACCATCCACAAACGGTACATTGATAGATTTGTGGTGATCCATCAACCTTTGCCAAAACCACAAAATTCCATTCAT
>CM053612.1:98466562-98512222 GCA_028646535.1 Procyon lotor
AAATAATTTATCTGAAGTATACAATTTGATGGGTTTTAATATATTCATGGAGTTACTCAATCATTATCATCATCAATTCAGAGTATTTTCATCACTCCTAAAAGAAACTTGTTGCCTTAGCCATCCTTGCATTCCCCTAGTCCCTGGCAACCACCAGGCTACTTTCTGTCTCCTTGGATTTGCCTGTGCTGGATATTCCAGTAAATGGAATCATGCAGGCGTTTTTTTTCTTTCATTGTTTTTGTTTGCTTTAAGTACCTAGGTTATCTTACTTAGGTTATTTTCCTTATTTTTATACTAAAAGGTATTATACCATTACACAATTAATAGATTAAAATATCTGTTCTTTGAACAGAGAAAGCCATCTATATAATTGCTGTGCCTGCTATTTTTACGTAGGCAGATTTGTAACCATTAATGCTTATGGGATCGTTCTTATATACAAGATAAGAGTATCTATTCATCTAAGGTACTTCATTAACAGATTTATGGAGGAAAGCTGTATACTTTTGTCAACAAATGCAGGAAATAGTCAGTGTTAATTTTTGATCTTAAAATCTCTGAAAACCTAGGAATATAATAAGATATTCTTAAGCTGATTAATAGCTTCAAAAATACTGTAGCAAAAGCTATACTCAAGGAATCCTCCTTTCACATCTTAAAGGAAAACAAAAAAAGAAGCCTGAAGTTATTTCTATACCACACTATATTAGCAGTCCTAGATAACACAGAAGTAAAACTGCCATTATTTGCAAATGATATGATTGTTTCTTTTATTTTTTTAAAGATTTTATTTATTTGAGAGAGAGAGAGAGAGCATGAGCATGAGAGGGGAGATGGTCAGAGGGAGAAGCAGACTCCCCACAGGGCTGGGAGCCTGATAAGGGACTTGATCCCGGGACTCCAGAATCATGACCCGAGCTGAAGGCAGTCGCTTAACCAACTGAGCCACTCAGGCACCTGATAGGATTGTTTCTTTGAAAACACTAAAGAATCTAAGAAAATATCAGAATGAATAAGATATTTTCGCAGGTCGCCAAAATTAAGATCAATATATAGAATTTCCATTATTATGTACTGACAGCAAAAGTGGTCATTTAACAAACATTCACACAACACCCAAGAATTATCAAAAAATGGTAATGCAGGGATTTCTGCAGGTACTTCTGCAGTGCCGATAGAGAATTTGAAACACAGGACACTTGATTAAAATTTTGGCTTGGGGTTTTTTTCGTCTTCACTCATACTACATCTTCAAGCCTGAATGCATGTAAATGAAGACTTATGTTTTAGGAATTTTGGGAGATAATTATCTGGTTTTCTTCATTCCCTCAAAAGCCAGGTCAGACACACATAGCTAGCTGTCACCCTCCCTAGAAGATATGTTCTTCTGTTGTTTTCCCCCTGAGGTTCCTGGTCTGTGCAGGAATGTCAGAGCCAATTTGCGCGTCCAGCTTGGCCCCACCTCCTGGGCGCTGAGGACAGGGGCTCCGGGCCAGCAGGAAGCTCTGGCCCCCAGGGAACTCTGGCCACAGCTTCGCTCATGTCTCTCAGATCCTGTGTTTCTTTCATTTCTGGCCTCCAGCTCTTGTCCTCACTTTATTGTCACTGAAGCAATTATTCCAAAGATACTGGTCAGCGTGTTTATCTAGAATATATAGATGTTTTGTACCAGGAATGCCTTCTGGAAATGGAAGTCTTGCTTTTTAGTTTAAGTTGTTCAAATTTGCTTTCTTTGGTGGCAGGAAGAAATTTTTAACAAATACATGCTTTTTTTTTTTTTAAACTAATACATGGTTAAAAGAGATTTGTTGAGCAAACAAATGGAGAAAGTGTAACTTTAATCTGAGTTAAGGTAGTCATGGATCAATGAAGATGTCTTGTGTTTATAGGACATCTGCCATGTACATCCGTGCAACATTATAGCCATAAAAGCATGTTCCATTCAAGTTTTCATGAGGAATCTAGCCTTGGTTGGCAAGTGTAGTAAATAGAGGCTCAAGATCGCCCTGGTGATCCCTGTTCCTGATGTTCATACTCTTATGGAATTCCCTGTCCGTGAGTTTGGGTGAGACCTGTGACTTGCATTCATCTCACAGAGTATGGCAAGGATGATGGGAAGTCACTCCTGGGATTGCATTAGGTAGCAGTTGGGCCTCCCTCCTGGGAGCTGAATTCTGGCAACAATCATGTGAGCTTAGAAGCAGATCCTTCCCCGTTGGAGCCTCAGATGAGTCCCCACCCTGTGTACTCCTTGATTGTAGCCTCAGGAGAAACCCTGAAAGGAGGAGATAGTAGGAGTGTGCCTACGCTTTGTGACCCACAGAAACTGTGAGATTATGACTGTGTGTTGTATTTTCAAGCTGCCAAGTGTGCGATCCTATGATGATACAGCAGTAAGTAACCAGTACAGCAGGTGCGCTGGTTATGGAAGGTGTTTAGAACCCTTCGCACAGGTGGAGACATGTTTGAGATAAGATATTTGGGTAACGGACTCTAAATTACAGTACTCTTGGGGAGACACCTAGCTCCACAGTTCTAAATGAAAGCAGGCTCCTGACCGCAGAAACAGCAGAGAATCCCCACCACCGCAGTCTTTATTAGCAATCCACAGAATCACAGGTCTTGAAGAGTCCCCCAGAGTTAATCTGTCTTATGTGCAGATTTGAGACAGATTAATATCTAAAGCATTCTTCTTTATCACTCCCTTCATGACTTATCAGTAATGTCTGATAATGAGTTTCAGTCCTTGCCAGGCTACAGAGGGAAATTAATGGAGGCAATTAGGAAAGGTTAAGGGGGAGGCAAGTTAATCCGGTTAAGAGCAAAGACTTATGGTGAAACCAGAAGATCCCTCTACCTCCCCTCCCTTCTTCTGTCCTCTTCTCTCTGTTTTTTTGACTTGACAAATTTTTATCGAGGTCCCTCTATGTGACAAGCATTAAGCACTAAGTTAGAATAACAACTATGTCTTGTATGTCTTATTTAATAAGTGGCATGCAGGTCTTATTTATTAACCTATGTCTTAAAAGATCTCAACTTCAAGTCAGGGTTAGAACAGACACATAATCAGATAATTGTTATAATCAGATAAATGCCGATAAAATCATGGGCGAAATACTAGACATAGCCAGAATTAAACTGTGTCCCTGTTTTTCTTTTTTCTTTTCTTTTCTTTTCTTTTCTTTTCTTTTCTTTTCTTTTCTTTTTTCTTTTCTTTTCTCTTCTCTTCTCTTCTCTTCTCTTCTCTTCTCTTATCTTCTCTTCTCTTCTCTTCTCTTCTCTTCTCTTTTCTTTCTCTCCTCTCCCCTCCCCTCCCCTCCCCTCCCCTCTCATTTTTTATTTTTAATACCAGAACTAAATAAGGGAAGGTAGTACAGAAGAAATAGCCACAAATACTTCAGCTAGGAAAGCTTAATGCACAGTATTATGGGTTGAATGGTGTCTCCCAAAAGAGATAGGCTGAAGTCCTGATCTCAGGCATCCGTGCATGTGACTTTATTTAGAAACAGGGCTTCTGCAAATACAGTCATGTTAAGATGAGATCATTAAGGTGCGCCCTAACCCAATGACTGGTATCCTTAATTGAAGAGGGAATTTTGGACACAGACACACAGGGAGGATGCCGGGTGACAAGGGAGGCAGAGATCAGACTACAGTGGCTGTGAGTCAAGGAATGCCAAAGATTGAGCCACCTCTAGAAACTAGGAAGAAGCACGGTGGAGCTCTTCCTTTGAGCCTTCAGATGGAGCAAGGCCCATTGACATTTGCATCTTGGACCTCGAGCCTCCAGAACCGTGCGGCAGTACATTTCTGTGGCTTTCAGCTGCCTAGCTTGTGGTATGGTGTGATGGCAGCCCTAGGAAATAATACACTAGTGGCATCACACTGATTTGGTCCAGAATGAGGGAGTGATTGGGAATATCCTGTATGAATAAGAAAAAAACCCTTGGAACCTGCAGAATGCAGTTGTTTGCCCTTTTTCATTCCAAGGCAACAGAGATTCAGAAGTCCGTGGGTGCCTCCCTTGTGCGCGGCTGGCAGCATTCTGTGAGCGCTGGCTGCCCGCCCGGAGTCACAGTTGGAAGCAAGTGTTCCTGCAGCCCTTCTATAACTGGGGAAGCCAGACAGGGTGGCTGCTCAGACAGAGGCCCAGGCAGAGATGTGTACAGGCAGTCCGCACACTGAACAGACTCCCAGGGGCGCGGAATGAGAGCCTTGGGGATTTACTGGGCATCCTAGTTTATGTTACACACACACACACACACACACACACACACACACACACCAAAAAGAAGCTCTTCCTCAGCTTGGCAGTCTGAATTGTTCTGGAAAGATTGCTCCGTAAGAATAAACCCATGGCTCTCCACGGCTAGCTTCATTGTCTGCTGCTGCTTCTGTGGAGCACACCTGGGGGTCCCCTCGAGGACACGGAGGCTCTGCTCCACAGGGTGGGGGCTCCGTGACACAGGTCCTTCTACCAGAGGCCTGGGGGCATCCTGGCGCTCTGCCCATCGCCACCAGCACCCACTGGCATTCCTTCCTGTCCACTGTATCTTCTCCGTAAGTCTCGAGGACACTCATCCCTCTCCATGTCCGCGCTGAGCTCTCTAGTGCAAGAGGCCGTCCTTTCCTGCCTGGACCACAAGCAGAAGCTGGGTTCACCATTTGCATTTGGCCCTCCAGGGTGTGTCCCTATAGCAACCAGAGTTCATTTCATATGCAGTGTGAGTTCTGCTGCACCTCATCCCCCCCTTCTGTCCTTAACATTCTTACCACTGACCACCCCCTGACCCCGTTGCTCTTGCTGTAGGGACTCGAACCGTAGCAGTAATGCTCAGGTCCAATCCTGGGCACTCCCCTGCCTCACCTTACCTCACTCTCGCCTCACTGTTGACCTGATGCCCTCCCTCACCCTACTCTGTATCTGCTGATTTTCTGCCTGGGAAGCTTTGTTCTTCTTCACTCCAAATGTCGCTTCTTCATGGACAATGCCAGGCCCCTTGGTCAGCATGTTTTGGAATTTTGCAGAGCATAACTTGTAAAAGATCCTTTGTTTTTGAGGTTCTCTGATTAAGGTCTGTCATCTGTATGGGATGTCAGTTTCCTGATGGCAGAATCCACATTTGTTTTGGTTGGCTCTAGTATCTGCAATGTTAAGAGCAGTTTTTGTTGAATAAATAAGTGAAGGGATAGCAATAAAGGCAATGTGTTTTGAATAATAATTGGGTTCTCAATTCATGAACTTGTTTACTTTACAGCAGGATGATGTTCTGAATTCTGTTCTTGTTTAGTATCCTGCCTGGTGAGCACAGGGAGCATTGGATAAAATGATCTTTCCCCTTTCTCCAGAGTTTGAATGAAATGAGACAATAAACAATGCATGCTAAAACGTGAATCTTCAAAGAACAAGACAAACAAAGACACTTGGAAATTCACTCTACAGTAAAACCCATCAATATTCATGGCAGGAGAATGTCAACTAGGAAAAGCTTGAATTAGCTTCAGATAAATATCAAAAGTGTGAAATTTATTAAAATAATTTAAAATTATGAAAGCCTCTATTAGTGTGTGATCATGGCTCCCAGTTCCATGGAAAATCTTTGTCAATAAAAGCAAAACTGATTCTAATTACGTCTCCTATTTTGTCATGCTATTTCATTATCTGTAATGATTCAATTTGCTGATCATCATTACTGTTTATTGAACTTGTATGACGCTTAAAGGTGTATATTTGCTGCAATGATAATAAACTATTTCGTGTGTCAGTTTAATAAAATGTTGTGTACAGTGCCATAAATGTGTACAGTACTCTTCAGAGTACTGCTGAAGACGAGTCGATGCAAGAAAACAATGTCTAGGGTTATGCTGTCCAATGTGGTAGCCACTCAAAGCCTATTTAAATCTAAATATAAATTAATTTGAATTAAATTAAAAATTCAGTCCTTAAGATGCATTTGGCATATTTTAAGTGCTCGATGGCCACATGTGGCCAGTGACTACCATACTGGATAGCACAGATAATTTTGCATTAGTACAGAGAGTTCTTTAAGATGGTGCTTGTCTAGGGAGCTTTCTTAACTCTATCCTTAATTCAAGTCAGTAGTATGCTTCATTGTTTTATTTGAATAGTTAAACTGGATTAGCAGACGTTTAGGTCACGGAGAAGAGTAGTCAGTTTCCTAGGGTTCTTTGCTGCATTAGATTCTTCTAGCTGTGATCAGCAAACCACGCACAACAAATCTAACCTGTCCCCTGTTTTCTAAGAGAAGGTTTAATTCGGGCACACACTTCCTCATTCATTGATGTGTTGTGTATGTCAGAGTTGAGTCACTGTAATAGAGACCATATGGCTTGCAAAGCAAAAAATACATACTGTTGGTCCCTTTGCAGAAAATGTTTGCCGACCCCTGGTCTGGATCATTGTATCCCACCGAGTCTTGATGGACTGGCCACCCACCAGAGAGGGAACTAGTAGGGATCCCAAGTGACAGAGACAGTAGAGAAGGAGTATGTATGGTTGAAGTTGTATTTAACTACTTCAGAGGGCTTTCATCTAGAAGAATGAAGACAACAGGGCAGAATTTACGATGAGGAAGAATTACGGTCAATACATAGGAATAAGTTTTTAATAATTGGACTGTTTTCTTGATAACGGGACCATCGCTCTGAAAAATTAGAGCGTCCTTACTACAAAGTGTGATGGTGAAGTGGAGTAAGCATCTGCAGGACGTTTGTAGAGAAGATTCCAGCTCACGGGGAGATGGATGGCATAATTCCCAGGTGGACCTTTCTGCTTCACAAATCCCCTGAAGACCCTGATGAAAACCCCTTTGCAAGAAAAATGCACTTCCACTGTTATGCACAGTTTCTTCCATGAAATGAGTTCAAGAACCTCTGAACTACGCACCTCTTAACCCTCAAAGAATTCATCCAATTCTCATATTTGATGAGATAAAAATATTTTCGATCATATAAAACCTGCATCTGAAAAGAATTCAAGACAAGTCATAGTTACCAGAACACTGTTACATGGTACAGATTTTGGACACATACATAACCCATGTGAAATGCCTTTAAAACATTGGCCTCTCCAAGGAGTGTTAAAGTGCTGACGGCATTATGTTTTCATTTTCGTGGCTAGTTTAGCACTAAACTTAGGGTAAAAATTTAAATCGCTGGAAACAAGACTATCTCTGAGATAATAATCACATTTGTGCAGGTGTTTTCTTGCATTGCAGCCATTAACTTCCATTTAGGGTTATCCTGATGACCAACTGTACACTCTACTTCAAATCCTTTCTCTCTTTCTATCCACCTTCTTACCGAGATATTGTGTTGGATAATACTGACTTTTCCTTTTACTGAAAAAAAATACTTTGATTTTCTGTGGGACTGAGATTTAAACTTAGAAAGTTTAAGAAAGCCAAATCAAATACTAAGAAAATTCACGAGTGAAAAATGTCTTAATATTGTTATGGGCACTTATTATATATCCAAATCATATTATATCATCAGAAATCATAATAACACCATTATGCTCTGCAATTAGATGCTTCAGTAGCAGCTTATCATGTGTTTACTGTAATTACAGCATTTGACTAATTACAGCAATTATGCCACTTAGTGGCTGAATTCTTAGCTCTGAATTCCATTGATTGGGTGGACTTTCTCCATAATTCTGTGAGGTTTTGTGCCCTAAATTTGGTGAATGTAGGTTCGAATTTTATGTTGCTAGATTCTTCTGAATTTCCAGTGATGATTTTAAGCATTGGGGATGATTATGCCACTTTCATTTATATTACCATATCAAGATGTCTAGAGGAGGACAGATTGCTCTCCTGTGGCCCCATGCACGAAAACCCTACTACCTATTGGGTAGGTCCTTGTCTTCAGGCCAGGGGCTTATGTCTGTGTCCTTCTTTGGGGGCAGTGGTTGCGTTGAATGGTGAGGCTGCCTCCCCAAAATGAGAAGTGAGTTTGGTAACTTGATAAAAATAATCAAGTTATTTCTCATTCCACTGATTCTTTCTCGTTCTACCCATGGCTCCTTAAGCTAAGTGCACTATATAGGGGTTTCGTTTGTGTAGCCCTGTGCAGCTGGAGTCCAATCACTAACACATCTTGGCGCATAGAGGCTGAACTACAAACTCGGTCCAAACCACAGTTTCTCATACAGATAGTAAGGGGATTTAAAGTAGTTACTTCCTATGACTTTGATGATAGTTAAATAGAAGAAGGAGAGCTCTTCATAAACAGCGTGATAGACAAATATATGGAACTTTTGCTGCCTCTGTTTCAAGAAAAAACATTGACTTGATGAAATAATTCACTCTTTTCCCTGAGAATCAGAGTTCTTCGATATGGTGCCGTTGATTGCACTTATGTGAATGTCTGCAACTCCTCACAGCTTTTCCCATCACATCCGTCTGCTGAAACAAGAAGGTTTGAAATTGAAGGCTCTGTGCAGTGGAATCTCTTTCAAAATTAGAATGGCAAGAATTAGGTGATCACATAAAACTACTTGGAACTTGAAAGTAGATCTAAGGAAAAGTATCAAATATTTACCAGTAATCAAAATTTTATAAACAACCTGAGAACATAGCAGAATGTCACCGCACATCAACTTTAGTATCTGCTATTTAGGTTGCAATTACTATTTCCAAGTTGCGTTCCATCATTAATTAGTTATGAAGCAACTGAGTATTATAATAGGATGGGAGAGAGAAACAGAGTAGAATAGGACACACACATATATCTTTTTTAATTTGATGGTGGGCTATTAATAATGAATAATAATTGACATAAATGGGTATTCATAAAATAGTTATTCTTACAGCATATTCTGAATAAAACTTATAATGTCTTCCATTTGATTACTCTATATTACTAATTCAAGAGGGGCACAAAGTGTGAAGCTATGTCCTCCATATTTATCTGTTTCTTTTGGCTACCCTTGTCCTCTGAGGTGCTCACTTTTATTGTGTTGAGCTTTTACTCCACTGCTGTAAACATCCAGAACCTTTTCAGGGGCCATGCAATGTGGCTTTAGAGAGTTATCTTTAGACCGTGATCATTGGTGTTTGCCAAGTATGTAAAATAATAATTCCCAAATGACACTTGATGATTGAAATAGGCTGGTTTATTCTATAAGCCACAGAATTGTGATCTAAAAACCCAGACAGACAACGAAATAGTATTCCCTCTAATATTTTAAGCAAAACTTACCTTCACTGCACAGGAAGTCACTTGAATGGTGTTTGCACAACAAAATAGGAGGGCTACATTTTGCTTTGTTAATGTGTAGCCCATATCAAACTTCACTTTGAGTAGCTAGTTCAGCGAATGTCGTTTGGAAGGCGTCACTTAGCATTCACTGTTCTACCATTGGGTTTTCCATTCTTTGTTTTATTTCTGTTTTTGTTTTAGTAGGCTCCACGCCCAATGTGGAGCCCAACGTAGAGCTTGAACTCCCGACCTGGAGATGACACCTGAGCTGAGATCAAGAGTCAGATGCTTAATTGACAGAGCCACCCAGGCACCCTGGTTTTTTGTTCTTTGGGTGGGAGTCCGCATTTACTTACACTCTTCCTTTGAACATTTCGTGCAGGGGTGCTCAGCTGGCTGTCGTCCATTGTAGGGCCCGTTTTGTCAGAGTCCTTAAAAACGGCTCCCAGAACTGGACTGTTTTCTAGATGTGGCTTGTCAGGCATGGAATGTCGTTACCTTTCTTCCAGCCAGACAGTACTTCCCACGGACACAGCCTGAAATTGCACCCTTTGCTCTTGCACCACATTATTGGTTCCTGGGGTGATTGAAATCATCCTCCCAATGTGTGTGTTCATTGTTTGTTTGGCATAAACAGGACAAGATGTGTGGATGTGTAAATCATTCTTCATTACTTTGGAACACAATGGAGGTAAATCCTTTTGATCTGCAAAGTTGGATCTTTTTCCTTTCAGTAAATTATTTCTTGTTTGTTCCTTTGATCTGCGGTATACAATGCCAGGTGTTAAATTAATTAGCCCAGGATTAGAAAACAACAAATTCATTGGCTTCCCTTTGAACAACAGGGATAAAATAGTTTATGTTTTAAAAGGTTCTTGTAAGGGTTAAAAGTGGTATTAAATGTAAAGTGCTTACAGAGCACATAGGACATCTTAGTTATTTAATAAAAGTTATTATAATTCCTTCTTTTAAGTTATTCTGGTTGCTTCCTCGAGAAACTCGATCTCTTTACACCGAATCTTTCTCTGTTCCTGTGTTTTTCGTATAGACACCACACTGGGGCTCCTTCTCTCATTTAGCTTTTGTCACAGACACATGAACCCTAGGGATTATTGTGCCCTGGCTTGGCCAGCAATGAAAAAATATTTTTGACACCCACTTGGAAATCAGTTCCTTTAAAGAATCTCAAAGGGAGGGGCGCCTGGGTGGCTCAGGGGGTTAAGCCTCTGCCTTCAGCTCAGGTCATGATCTCAGGGTCCTGGGATAGAGCCCCACATCGGGCTCTCTGCTCAGCAGGGAGCCTGTTTCCCCCTCTCCCTCTGCCTGCCTCTCTGCCTACTTGTGATCTCTCTGTCAAAAAAATTAATTAATTAATTAAATTAAAAAAAGAAAAAGAATCTTAAAGGGAAAGGATATGTCCTGACATTCCTGGAAACCTTCTATGATGTTCTTAGGATGCTTTGTCCCTTATCTGGAATCACACAGATGCCTTGTGTTTTCTTCTGTAACAACATGTATTACAATCACTGCACAGTCGTCATTACAACCACGGAACTAGAACTAGAGCACTTTTTTGGAGCAGCGGTCTTCACAGGAGCCCCGTTTATTTCCCATGTGCCTGTCATGGTCACTGGCTTCCTCGGAGCTCAGGAAGTCCTTGCTCAATGAATGACTAGAACAAGTGACAGGTGGTTGGATGGATGGATAGTTCTGCTACGGTCTTTCTCCGTAGTAACACAGTCACCCAGAACGGGATCCAGCACACTTGAGTTACTTATTTAAAATCTATTTGGGAATTAGTGTGGTGCTAAAAAACCCAGGTTCTTGAATATGCCCTTCATCCCCTTTTTGAAAGCTGGGGTCTTTGCCAGACGGCTCTCAGGGATTTTACCTACTTTGTCCTCCCCAATGTCTACTGATGGGGTTTTTATGCTCATCTCTTCAAGTATTCTGAATAAGCTGGGATATAGTGTGTCTGGGCATGGATATAATTTATCCTAAACAATCACGTCCTCTCTTACACTTGCTCACAGTAGATGGTAGTTTCCTGTGAATCATGTTTTCTTGCACCTCCACTTTGAAGATGACTCATCCCACATTCAGGACACAATACTGTGGAACCATAAAGCTTTCCGTCTGCTTTATTCAACACTATTTTATCTGCCCCAAATGCTGGATCTGTACCTCCTTTGCTCCATGTTTTGCTTCAGATCCAGCTTTCAAAATCATTTTGCTCTTAGAATTTTTGCCAAACCTATTAAATGATTCCTAGGATTTACCATCTGGTGTATGACTTGGAATGAGAATAAAAAAAAAAGAACATCGTGGAAATGTGCAATATGATTATGATTCTGAGGGATAAGGCAAAATGCCCTTTGTGTCCTCACCGTTCCTAGTGACATATAATCCCCTCTCCAGCTCTATCTTCTGGGGGGGAGCTCTGTGTTAGTTATGGAAGCAGTGAGAGGAAAGAAAGACCATTCTCTATTAGAGTTCTCCCAAAGGCAACTTGAACAGGCGGCATTACCCTTCAAACAAGCCTTTCACTGGTGTCATTTGCTGGAAAATGTATCTAGAAGCCAATTACTCTTTAAATCACTTGTAAGAACTTAATTTTGAGGGGAAAAAAACATCTAGAAATTTACATGTGAATGGGCTTGACTTCATTAGCATTTCATAGACATGCCTTTTCTCAGTCCTGTGGAGGGAGGGAACTTTCCAGCTGAAGTGGAAATTCCACTCCTGCATTTGCAGTTTCCAGTGAGCAATCTTCCTTATTACCTCTGAATTCCGCTCATTTTTTGGCTCCCACTCTCAAAAAGTCATACTTGGTGGTGTTTGCTAATGAGGTGAAGAAAAGTGCCTTTGCTCTGTAGGAAATTTGTGTGCGCTACTCTTCAGGCAAATGTAGAGGCAGCAGTTGGTTGTGTTCAGCAGCCTGTGCGGGATCTGGATTATCTGATCTATTACACCGTGGGCCGCTCACAGAGCTGTGACTTGCTCATGCCCTTCTAGGCTGATAGTAACCTCAATGCTGGAAAGGGACAGGAGGAGGGTAGATAAATACATCGTATCATGAGCTATCATATTTGGTGGTGCTGTGTTTCCAGAGCTAGTGAATATTTCCCGAACACGTCGTAGTTGAAAAGCTATGTGCAAGGTATTTTAGATAAACTGAATCGGGCGAGCTTCACAGATGTCCTCATGTGTCATGACGACTATTGCATTTGGTGCACAGTCAGTAAAATACTTTCTATGCAAGATGCAGGCATCAAATACCAGGATGAATACCAGCTCTTCCCGTTCCAGATCCTGCCTACTTGACCTGGCACTGTGCCTTTAGAGATTTTCAGATCTGTCTGTGAAGATGGAATCTACTGTCCCAAAAGATAAAAGATTCATGAGCCCTTTGTTGTGTACAAGGACCGCTGAGTGACAAAGGTTACCAAGGCTGTAAGAGATGTTAGGACGGGGAAGCTGCAGTGGGCAGCAGGAGTCACAAAGTTTGGGGCGTATCTCCTTGCTACCTGGATTTGCTGCCAGCACTCCAGGTGAGCACAGAGGAATCCCTGTACGTGGGGAGATTGGAAGGGAGTTTATTCTGGTGAAAGATAACTCTTCCAGTCACTCATTCTGATCAGACCACAACTTCTTTTCATTTAGAAAAGTTTTCCCCTGTTCTATAGCACACTTAAGATTACAGACTGTTAAAAACATACTTTATTTATTTTTTTTTAAAGATTTTTATTTATTTGACAGCGAGAAGCACAGCGAGAGAGGGAACACAAGCAGAGGGAATGGTAGCGGGAGAAACAGGCTTCCTGCCGAGCAGGGAGCCCGATGCGGGGCTCGATCCCAGGACCCTGGGATCATGACCTGAGCTGAAGGCAGACGCTTAACGACTGAGCCACCCAGGCGCCCCTAAAAGCATACTTTAAATTAATTATGCATGCTTAGTGATAAGTAACTGAAGAATGCTGTTTGCAAGGCCGTGTATTTATTTCTCTTTGCTCTATAACCAGTGACTGCGAGCTTAGTGACGTAGAACATGAACTGCTATCTCCCAGTTTCTGTGAGTCAGGAACCCAGGCATGGGGTTGCTGGGTCCTCTGCCCAGGTCTTATCAGGTGGGCATCACGGTGTTGGCCAGGTGGCACTTCTTTCTCATGCTCACGGTCCTCTTCTAAGCCTGGAAGGTAGAGTAGATTTGTTGGTAGAGTAGATTTCCTTGCAGCTGTGTGCTTGAGGTCTCCATTTTTCATCTGCCAGGGCCACTTTTGGGTCCTTGAAGCCACCTGCAGTTCCTTGCCACATGGCTCCCATTTACATTTCACAGCATGGCTCTTGCTTCCTTCTTTGAGCAAGACAGTATCTGCCACTGCCTCTTGTTACTTTTTTTTTAAATCAGTTTTTTTTAAAGATTTTATTTTGAAGTAATCTCTATACCCAACGTGGGGCTCACACTTACAACCCCGAGATGAAGAGTCACATGCTCCACTGACTGAGCCAGCCAGGTGCCCCCGGATCTTGTCACTTTTAAGGGCTCAACTGAGTAGGTTAGGCCCACACAAATAATAATTCCTTACATTAACTCAAAGTCAACTGTTTAGAGACCTAATCATTGGAGTGACATCCTTCATATTCATGGATAGTGACCATACTCAAAAGGAGGAGATTATATAGTGTGTCTACCCCAGGGGTGGGAATCTCTACGTCCATCTGATACTTCTGCCCACCACAGATGGAAACTAAGGGAGAAAGAAAAAAGGATCTAGGTCTCTAATGAGGAAGGCCAATGGTTTGACCTTGCATGCATAGAAGTGGCTGATTGGAGGACCATGAGAACATGCCAGGGCTTTGTAGGAAACAGTGCAGCTAGGACTGAAGGGAGCTGTTTTCAGGCCCACCCTTGCCTTTTGTGGTTGATGACAGCAGTTATCAGCCCAGGGACTGTGGCTCCAGAGGTGCATGAGTTCTTGTAAGGAAGATATGAAGCCATGCACTGGAAGAGTGCAGATTAAATAAATAATGGATTTCACACTAAACTGTTCAAATGTATTAGGGACTGTGTTAGCCTCTTACACTTGCTGCAACAGATTTCTAAACTTAGTGGCTTGAAAGAACACAAACATATGACTTTATAGTCCTGGAGGTCAGAAATCTGAAATGGTTTCATTGAACCAAAACCAAGGTGTCAGTAGGGCTGGCTCCCTCTGGTTCTAAGGGAGAGCCTTCTGCAGCTTGCAGAGTGGCATTCCTGAGCTCGTAGTCCTTTTATCATCACAGGGCATCGCTTCAACCTCTGCTTCCCCATCACATGCTCTCTTTGACTTGGGTCCTCCTGCTTCCCTTATATGAGAATGTTTGTGGTTGCACTGGAACCATGCAGATAACCCAGGAAAAGCTCCCTCACTTAACATCAACTGATGATGGGCTTCAACCACATCTTCAACGTACCTTCAGTACAACGCTCTGATTAGCATTTTGTTGAGTCACTGGGAGTCATTGCCCAGCTACATCGACATGTAAAACTGCTTGTTGCAGATCGGATGAGTAAAATGCAAATTTGAAAGCATTGATGAATTAAAGGAAAACAAATGTACGTCATCTCTCTTGACTTTTGTATCTCTTGTCATGGGGGAGGGAGCCCCTAAAATCTTTTGAAGCTAGGCAGGTGTCTTCATCCTGCCAAGAATGAAGGCACTGGTTGATAGTGGTCGGCACCTCTTGGGAAGAAAGAGGCTCCTGGGATCCCAGTGGTGAGCATCACAGCCCTGGGTACTCACCATGCATACCCAAAAATGGATAGCAGAGAGAAAGGGAAATCCAGAGAAGAGGATGTCGAAGACAGATTTGCCTAACTCGTAATTCTGTAAAACTTAGTCATGGCTGGGAGGAGAGGCAAGATGATGGAGAAGTGGAAGACCCGGTTTCAACCGGTCCCCTAAAGTGAGCTAAGTATCTCCCAGAACACTCTGAGCACCCAGGAAGTCTGCCTGAGATGAAAGATTATACCCTTCTGGATTTCTATAGGGGCAGAAGACAGCAGTGGAGAGGTAAAGCAGAGTGGGAACACTTGGAGGATAAATAGAAGTGGGAGGGAGCCACCAGAAGCGACCCATTGGAAAGTGGTACCCTGGTGCGAAAGTGCCCTATGATTAGGGACCAGCATTGGCTTGGAGTCTAGTTAAAACGTAGTCACCACTGCTGTAACCTCAGTCTACTTCGTGCTCACTCTTTTTGTTTATTTTGGTCCTGGCTCCAAATGAAGCATGGGACTGTCATCAGAAATTTAGTGCATTAGCATTCAGTGTCTCACACATTTACTGCCTCAGAATCACAGGGAGAACCATAAGAACAATGATTTTTTTTCCCTTTTAGTGAGCAATTAAATGTGATGAATATGTTATACACAATGGTGAATGTTGGAATTAATAAGCTGAAATGTCAATGCGTGACTATTTGTATACTTGACATCTAATAATTACATCATTTATCATTAAAAAAATCTGGCAGTCTTAAACAGAGAGCATTTATAATTAATTTTCTTGCCCTGGAAAGTCCAATTCATTCCACAGTCAAAAAGAGTCAGTGTTAATTTCTTTTCTATCAGCCATGGGCCGCAAGTTAATGTATTAAAATCAGAACATTTACAATAACAGACTAATTAAATTATTTCCTCTACTGTAGTAGAAAAATGTATGGTTCTTATGCTGTTAATCAGTCACCGCAGTAAACCCCATTTAATTCTCCTTGAAAGTCAAGTTCTTCCCAGTGGCAATTTTAAACTGTCAAGTGGGTTGAGAAATCCAGTTTGCTAGAGTAATAAAGAGTATTGACTTTTGCATATCATTACTGTTAATATACTTTAAATGAGACTGAGAAGGAACTCATTAAAACATTATTTTTCAGTGGATGAGTTTGAGTCATCAGCAGATGAATGAAGCAAAAAGAGATTATCTTAATTCTGTAGAGGGAGCACAGATTTGAAATGTTTGTGCTGATACACTTACTATGACAAATTTAATTCAGTAAACAGGATACATATTTTAAAATAGAAACACAGGGCATCTCATAACAACTTTCTACTTGATGGCAAGAGCAATAGAAGAAATGTGAGCATATCAGTTTTGAATGTTCAAAAACGTGACGGAAAAAAATATTAAAAATTTTGTCTAGAAGTTGTTCTGAAAACGTAAGAAAAAAATGACAGAGGCATAAAAATCTGTGGATCAGAGATATTTATATGGGTTCTAGAAGCATAAGAAAAAAAGCGAGTATGTAAAAAGGCTGGTTTTATGCACAATAGAGCAATAACGAGAATGACATGAATGCCCAAGTCTTCCAAAAAGGAAAGAGAAAATAAAGATATAGTCTTTGGTGTCTCTAGGGTAAGAGCCAAAGGCTGTCAGGTTATCTCATCCATTCTTTGGTAGAAAGGGAATCTGCCAGAGAATTTTGTGGCCACACTAAAAACATTTCTTTAACAAAAACCAGAGCAGCTCATCCAGGGAAGACAGTCATCTTGGAGTGGCCAGTTCTTACTCAATTTCCTGGAATATCATAGGTGGTCCACGTATGTCAGGGGAAGAGTTGTAATTTCTTCCATGATTCATTATTTATTAACGTCATAGGGTAGGTCTGCGAATTGTTCATCTGAAATCCCCCTTATTTTGCAACTGCTCCTCAAAGTTGGCGTTGTCATTAAAGTGTTCCAGGCTGGGAGGATTGCATTCAGAAATGTTCGAGAGGGTCAGACAAGCTGATACTTGGCAAAACAAGAATTTGAACCTTGTATTTTTTCTCCAGCTCCAGATTTGACCCTGCCCAGTTGCCAACTATGTGTGATGAAGGGGAGGCACATCTCATCACACTCAAGGGATTTTTTAGCACAAGAAGGCTGGGACATAGCTTACTTTGTCTTACAGTTGATGGAGACTGTATAAAGGCAGGAAGGGGGAAGAGAAAGAAGAAGAGAAATGGACCAAAGGGGAGAAATTGAAGAAGGTTGAGGAGAATTGCAAGAAAAATCAGGATTAGAATTAACATTCGAATCAGGAGGAAAAAGAACATTAACTCAGGTTAAGAGAGACCTAACTAAAACCAATGAACAGTATCTTACTTCTGGTGATAATAAAGGTCCTAAAGGGAACTCACAGAGGAAGGTATGTAATCTTTTGCACCCTCAAGATCTTCAGTAAGACAGAGGACTTTAACAAACTCATTGAGTATTTCCTATATGCCACAAGACATCGCTCAAGCATTTAATCTTGCAGATGAAAAATAACTTGCATTCCAAAGAGTGAAATTCACCCATTTAACAATCAACAGAGCCGAGCTTTGAACCTCCTGAAGACACAATGGCCCAAAGGAATGGAGTTCCTCTTGGGGCCAATCAGGAGTGAGTCTGAAGTTGGAGCCTGGGCTATGCCCCTGGTGTCTCTCCAGCCTCTGAGGTCGGGGGTAGGGAGTGTGTCCTGAGGCATCACAAGGAAGGGCCGTCAGGTACAGTCTGTAGAGGACAGGTTGGGGGACGGCATCCAGCTCCTGGGCTGAAACCCGAGTGGCCGAGTCTCACAGCCAGCTCCAAACTAACACTTTCACACATTTCTTTCCTGGGCTATAAAGAAGAAATATCTTTATATTCCTTCCTTCCTCTGACAGATGTGGGGAGGGATAAGAATACATATTATAAAGAAGCTCGTCCTTCAGAGAAGGACAATGGAAGAGTGAGAACAGACTCTAAATGTAAAGATGCTTTGGAGTCTTTGGAAGATAAGCCACCTGATGTCCTTCTAGGAAGGCCTGAGTGAGCAGACCTGTTACTGGTGAGGACAGACATTTTCTGAAATTCTACCATCTACGCTGCTCCATGCTCTGTTCCAGAACCCAGATTCAGTTCTTCAATGTAAATGAGCTGACTTCCGACTCGGCTGCCTTCTGAACCCAACAAAAAAACAATATCCTTCTTTTTATCTCATTTCTTAAAAAAAAAGTCTTATGTTAAAGCAGCATCTGAACTTCTCTTGTTCAATAGGGGCCCTGGGAAATGCTTTTTTAAAACCATGTTGCAGAACCTCATACCTAACTCAAAGCTTTGCCACAGGTAGAAGGTCAAGCCCTTCCTCCACTGCCTTCCCATTGTCCACCATGCGTATGTCCACAGTATACATACACCAGACAATTAGACCCCATCTATACACACGTGCCGATGAGCCCAAATCCATGCAGTGAGGAACTCAAACACTCTCACTGATTCTGTGTCATCGGATGTGACTTGGGAGTATGAAATTTAATAATTTAACCACCACTGGGGTGCCTGGCTGGCTCATTCGGTAGAACAGGTGACTCCTGGTCTTGGGATCCTGAGTTCAAGTCCCAGATTGGGTGTAGAGATTACTTAAAAATCAAAATCTTTAAAAAAGAAAGAAAGAAAGAAAGAAATTTCAACCACCATTGCCTAATCATCTTCCAATGGAAAAAAAAATTCTTTAGTTATTTTCAGAAAGCTTTTTTTTGCCCTAAGTATTTTAGTAGTTGTTTACTTTTTGCTAACTGTGACCTATGTGTTTGGCAAATGTGAATAGAGAGTGTAGAATTCAGTTGAGTTTATATATTCTTTAGAAAATCACACCAAAATAAATCTTCACCAGCTTCTGGTCATAACTGAGCTTTCAAACTCCAGTTGTAGAAGGTTTGATTTTGAAGAAAGAAATCATTCCTGGCAACTCTTGCTAAAATGAGTAAATGAGTTACATATTACATTTCATGCCAGAAACATAATCAGTGCATTTGCACAACAACAAAAAAGGTATTGTGCCAGTCTTCAATGATTACAAGTCGTAACTTGGAGAACACCTTCAGGTCACAAAGGGGTCATTCCTTTCAAGAGACTTGAAATTCTTCAGAATGTGTTAACTCTGTTTTAAGTCACAACTGTTTTTCCTGTGTTTAAAGAGTTTATTATGGAATGATCTGAGCAGTAATAAACGTTATTGGGCTCTGAACCTTTAACAACTGTGCACACAGAGGGAAGGAAGCCAATATTAGCTGCCTTCTTAATTATGTCTGCATTTCAGAGAAGGGAAAATTTCTGGGGAGTAGCGTATGAATGGATGGTAAAACATGCCTTCAGGGGATTAGGAGACCTGATGTTTTCATTTTATTTTATTATTTATTTATTTTTAAGATTTTATTTATTAATTTGACAGAGAGAGACACGGGGAGAGGCAACACAAGCAGGGGGAGTGGGAGAGGGAGAAGCAGGGAGCCCAATGCGGGGCTTGATCTCAGGACCCCAGGATCATGACCTGAGTTGAAGGCAGATGCCTAACACCTGAGCCACCCAGCCGCCCCACACTGATGTTTTTATATAAACTCAGATATTCCCTAAATATCACCACCAATGAATATTTGTATTTCCTCAATTCAAAGCTAAGGAAGTATTTTTAATTTTCTTTTTTCCTCATCTACTGTTTTGTTTGTTTCAGAAACCAGGATGCATCTTACCTTTAGTGGAATGTAGTAGCATTTCTTTTCCTTGAAAATCTCCCATGTTAGATTTTTTTGCTGATTTACAACTGTTGTTGTCTTGGAATTAAGGGAACGCAAGGAATGTTGTAAGCAATGTTGAGAATTCTGTCTCAGCGACCTGTCGCTGCTATCAAAAAATGATCACAGACTCAATGGTTTAAAACAACACACGTTTAGTATCTCACATTTATTATCTCACGGTTCTATAGGTGGGGCCTTGCCATGAGGCTCACAAAATAAAGGTGTTGGCTGGGCCGTGTTCTTAATTGAGGAATTCGCTTCCAGACTCCTATGAGCAAGTTGTTGGTAGCCCGTTTCCAAACTGGGCTCTGACCTCCGCATTCCCTTGTTGGCTGTCAGGTGGGGGTGATTCTCAGTTCTGGAGTTCACGCTCATTGCCGGGTTCCTGGTCCCTTGCACCTTCACAACCAGTGGCAAGTTGAGCCCTTCTCATGCCTCATCTATCCCCCTTCCTTTTCCTCTGAACCTGGGTGGGAAAGATTCTCTGCTCTTAAGGGCTCGAGTCATTAGTTTGGATCCACCCAGATAATCCAAGATAACCTCCCCATCTCCACATCCTTTATGGATCACATCTATAAGATCCCTTTTGATGTGTAAAGTAACATATTCTCAGAACCCCAGGGCTTAGGATGTGGACCTCTGTGGAAGCCATTTTTCAGCCAGTAATGTGTCTCGTATGAATGTGTTTTTAAAGCCCCAAAGCAGAGCCAGCACGGCAGACCGTGGAAGGCCCCACACGGAGCAGTGAGACAGCATGTACACATGTAGACCTTGATCCGAGGTTTTTGCTATTGCAATGGAAAGAAATGTGGACAGTCTCAAGCACACAGGTCAACACGCCAGTGTGTATGTCTGTACAGAGCATTTTGGTATTTGAAAGACTATGCTAACGACTCAAAGAGACGAAAGCTGGTCACCTTCCACCTGGTGCTGTAGGGTGTCTGTTGATAATGATGGCATTGGCTCTCTTTCATAGAGAACAGCCCTTACAAGCTCTCTAGCAAAGCCCCCGAGCTGGTGATTTCCTAACAGCTACTTCACTGAACAGCAACAAAATAATAATTTTCTTGGGAAGATTGGGCATATTTCTAGACAATTGCACATTCTTTTATTACCCTTTCATTAAAGAGCAGGCTTGAAAGTGTAGCTCCTCTTGCGGTCAGTCAAGTTCTTAAATCTAGTACTCTCTGCTTCAGTTTGCAGAAAATTCCACGCTTTTGATGGGTGATAATCACTTTTCCCCTCAATATTGTCGTGGACGGCGGTGCAGGTGGCCTTGTCATGAATTTAAAGGCCACCCTGTGACAATCAGAACCAAGACAATGGAAGACAATGCACCTGTTTGGCCAGGGCAGGGATTGGCCTACAGAGGGAAGATTGCAGTGTAGATTTCCATCTACTCAGCGACCTGGCTATGTATTGGGATTGGAAAGCATTTTTGTCATCCACATTTGCAAGTAGCGTACGTTAGTTTACATAGGGCTTATTAGTCACATGAGTCAGATGTTACCTCCATAAGTAAAAGATTTCATATAAATGGTTACAACACTTAAAATCTCTACATATTTTAACTTGTTTAAATTCACTTTTTCATCTCTTAAGTGCAGTAAAGTTGCACACCATATCTGTCGTTCTGCAAAGGGTCATTTCAGAAGACAAGCTGAGATTTTCACCTGAAGCAAGATTGGATTAAGGGGCCAAAAGTAAGAAAACCATGCCTTTCAACCATTTCCCAGTCTTCAGAGACTCAGCAAAAAGATTTTACAGAAACAAAAATGACATTTATATCATGCACCTTAAAAAATGCTATGGTAGACTTTCTTTTTCCTGTTTTAAGAAATTTTAACAGAGATTATGGTATTTCCATAGATAATGTGACTTTTGGTCCAGTAACAAACTTGCATACCCAGCAGGGGTACCGTGATAAACATACTCAGCATCTGCCTTTGGGAAATATGGCTCCTGAAGTCTTCAGATGAAAAGATAATGAATCAATCCTGGCACCCGTTTTATTGCATTTGAATAGGTGATGCGCACCTCTCTGAATTTAAATCTCTCGGTTTTGTGTGTGCTTTCTCTCTGCCAAAGGTTGGAGAGGCACTTTGAAGACTGTTCAAGGGCTGACTTGTCAGAAGGCTTGTTTCCCCTTATTTCCCCCGCAGGCAGGACCATTCTTCAGGGACCGCAGAGTAAGGTTCAGATTTTGGGTCCATTGCCCTTCACTCTTCTTCGTGTGAATGTCCATGAAATTTATTTTTGTAATTGGTGTTGAATGATGTCCTACACATGTGCGTGATGAGACCTCTTAGGTATGGTATTTCGAATGGGTTCCAGTGTGAAATTGCCTTGTGGCCTCCTAGTTCTGTCCCCAAGTGAAGACCCTTCAGTTAGGGGTGTTCCCACCCAGACTGTGGACCACAGGGAAATCGCTAGTGTAGGTCAAACCTTGGCAAATCGGCCAGAGCCCATCATTTGCCCTAACGTCAGTGATGAGCTGGCCCCAAAAGAAAAGTGAGTTGGAACCGGGGATGGTGGAACCAACCTAGCCTAGGGCTGCAGCTTACAGAGAGGAAGGACTGAGAGACAGGGTGCTTAGGAGTTTGGCAACTGGGAAGATGGTAATTTTTTTTCTGAACTGCATCATCTTGGAGGACAGATGCTAAATGCAACTGGTTATAATGGGATTGAAGAGCCCATGCATATTCACATGCATCTTTCCAATGCGTTTGTTGGCTCTATGAGTCTGAAGCAAAGCAGAGAAATCCATATGAACGAGGCTGCTGATGTCAGGGAGGGTTGCTGGGAGACTAGAAACCAGGGTTCGGCATCCTTTGTCTATAAAGGCCCAGATAATAAATATTTTAAGTGTTGTGGGCCCTACAGTCGCTGTTGTACCTACTCAGCTCTGCCATCATGGCTTCACCGCAGCCATAGGCAGTATGTCCATGCTGTTAGTGTTCCAACAAAACTTTATTTACAAAAACAAGTGGTGGGCCAGATTTGACTGTTGGGCTGTAGTTGGCTACCTCAGCTTTATCAACTGAAGACTGGTCTCTAAGGAAGGTGAGTACTTGTGACAGTGCTTCTGAGAGCTAGTTGTAAAATGATCCCCTGGGATCTTACTTCAAAGGCAGAGAGTACCAGAGTCCACACCAGTTTCACATGAGGTAGATCACACTGTGAAATGTGGATTTAGGGGATGGACAGAGAAAATACATGTAAGAGAAAAAGGAGAGGGAAGCCTTCCAGAGGCCAGGTTAAAGGGGTCATACAAAATGCCCCTAAGAAATCTAGTGTAATTAGGATGACCCCTTACCCACTGGTGATAGCAACAAGTTTTGGGTTAGTGGCGGGAATGGAAATCTTCATATGGGGGCATTGACAAACATGCGGGAAATCAAGCTTGAAAATAGTGGATAGAGACAGCTTCTTAATGTAGGGTAGCAAAGGTAGTTTTTAATGGAACAAAAAGGGGTTCCATGAAAATTTTTAAGATAGGACAGACACTGTCATGTATTTTAAAATTTATTTATTTTTAGTGTACAGTGTTATACTAGTTATAAGTGTACAATATAGTGATTCAACAATCCTATACATCACTCGGTGCTCATCACAAGTGTACTCTTAATCCCCATCACCTATTTTCCCCATTCTCCCCCACACCTCCCCTCTGGTGGTAACCATCAGTGTGTTCTCTATAGTTAAGAGTCTGGCTTTTTGTCTCCTTTTTAATTTGTTCATTTCTTTTGTTTTTTAAATTCCACATAGGAGTGGAATTGTAGGGTATTTGTCTTTCTCTAACTTATTTCACTTAGCATAATACCCCCTCAATCCATCTATATTGTTGCACATGACAAGATTTCATTCTTTTTGATGGCTGAGTAATATTCCGTTGTGTATATATACTACATCTTCTTTATCCATTCATCTGCTTCCATATTTTGGCTATCATAAATAATACTGCTGTAAACATAGGGGCACATATAGCTTTTTGAGTTAGTGTTTGTATTCTTTGGGTAAATACCCGGTAGTGGAACTACTGGATCCTAGCGTAATTCTATTTTTAATCATTTGACAAACTTCCATACTGTTTTCCACAGTGGATGCACCAGCTTGCATTCCCACCAGCAGTACACAAGGGCTCCTTTTTCTCCACATCCTTGCCAACACTTGTTTCTTGTGTTTTTGATTTTAAACATTCTGGCAGGTGTGAGGTGATATCCCATTGGGGTTTTGACTTGCATTTCTCTGCTGATTAGTGATGTTGAACATCTTTTCATGTGTCTCTTGGCTATCTGTATGTCTTCTTTCGAGAAATATCTGTTAATATTTTCTGCCCATTTTTATATTGGATTATTTGGACTTTTTTGTTTGCTTTGTTTTTTTGTTTTGTTTTTTGGTGTTGAGTTGTATAAGTTCTTTATATATTTGGATGCTAACCCCTTATCAGATATGTCATTCGCAAATATCTTCTCCCATTCAGTAGGTTGTGTTTCAGTTTTCTTGTTTCCTTTGCTGTGCAGAAGCTTTTTATTTTGATGTAGTCTCAATAGTTTATTCTTGCTTTTGTTTCCCTTGCCTTAGGAGATATATCTAGAAAACTTGCTACAGCCAATGTCAAAGAAATTACTGCCTGTGTTGTCTTCTAGCATTTTTTTGGCTTCAGGTCTCACATTTAGATCTTTAATCCATTTTGTTTATTTTTGTAAGAAAATGGTCTGTAGATTTTGCATGTAGCTGTCCAGTTTTCCCAGCACCATTTATTGAAGAGACTGTCTCTTTCCTGTTGCATATTCTTGCCTCTTTTGTCCTAGATTAATTGACCATATATTCATTGGTTTATTTCTGGGCTCTCTATTCTGCTCCATTGATCTATTTGTCTATTTTGTGCCAGTACCATACTGTTTTGATTACCACAAATTTGTAATATAATTTGAAGTCTAGAATTGTGGTATCTCCAGTTTTGGGTTTTTTTTTTTTTTCCAAGATTATTTGGGCTATTTAGGGTCTTTTGTGATTCCATACAAATTTTAGGTTTGTTCTAGTTCTATGAAAAATGCTGTTGGTTTTTTGTTTTGTTTTGTTTTGTTTTGTTTTTTAGGTTTTATTTATTTGACACAGAGAGTGCAAGCAGGGGGAGCAGCAGAGGGAGAGGGGGGAAGCAGGTTTCCTGCCGAGCAAGGAGCCCAACACAGGGCTCAATCCCGGGACCCTGGGTTCATGACCTGAGCCAAAGGTAGATGCTAACCAGCTGAGCCTCCCAGGTGCCCCTGCTCTTGGCATTTTGATAGGGATTGCAGTCAGTGTCTAGACTGCTTTGAGTAGTATGGATATTTTAACAATATTTGTTTTCCTAATCCATGAGCATGGAATATATTTGCATTTGTTTGTGTCATCATCTTCAGTCTCTTTCATCAGTGTTTTAATTTTCAGAGTATAGGTCTTTCACCTCCTTGGTTAACTTTATTCTTAGGTATTTTATTGTTTTTGGCACAATTGTAAATAGGATTGTTTTCTTAATTATACTTTCTGCTGCTTTGTTATTAGTGTATGGAAATGTAAGAGATTAATGTTTATTGATTTTGTATCCTGTGACTTTACTAAATTCCTTTGTCAGTTCTAGTAGTATATAGTATCATGCCATCTGCAAGTAATGAAAGTTTTACTTCTTCCTTACCAATTTGGATGCCTTTTTTTCTTTTTGTTTTCTAATTGCTATGGCTAGGACTTCTGGTACTATATTGAACAAAAGTGGTGAGAGTGGACATCCTTTCTTGTTCCTGACCTTAGGGGAAAGCTTTTAGTTTTTCACTATTGAGTATGATGTTAACTGTTGGTTTTTCATAATTGGCCTTTATTATGTTGAAATATGTTCCTTCCAAACCTACTTTGTTGAGAGTTTTTTTTGTCATGATTGGACATTGTACTTTGTCATATGATTTTTCTGCATTTATCGAAATGATCATCTGGTTTTTATCCTTTCTCTTGTTGATGTGATGTATCATGTTGATTGATTTGTGAATATTGAACCATCCTTGCATCCCAGGAATAAATCCTACTTGATCATGGAGAATGGTTTTGTTAAGATTTTGTTGGATTCGGGGTGCCTGGGTGGCTCAGTAAGTTAAAGCCTCTGCCTTTGGCTCAGGTCTTGGTCCTGGGATCCTGGGATGAAACCCTGCATCGGGCTTTCTGCTCAGCAGGGAGCCTGCTTCCCTCTCTCTCCCTGCCTGCCTCTCTGCCTACTTGTGATCTCTCTCTCTGTCAAATAAATAAATAAAATATTTAAAAAAAAAAAGATATTGTTGGATTCAATTTGCTAATATTTTGTTGAGGATTTTTGCATCTATGTTCATCAGAGATACTGGCCTGTAATTCTCTTTTTTTGTAGTGTTTTTGTCTGTTTTTGGTGTCAGGATAACGATAGCTTCATAGAATGAATGTGGAAGCTTTCCTTTCTTTCTTATTTTTTGGAATAGTTTGAGAAAAATAGGTGTTAACTCTTTTTTAAATGTTTAGTAGAGTTCACCTGTGAAGCCATCTGGTCCTGGACTTTTGTTTGTTGGGAATTTTCTAATTACCACTGGAATTTCCTTGCTGGTAATCCGTCTGTTCAAATTTCCTATTTATTCCTGATTCAGTTTTGGGAGCATGTATGTTTCTAGGAATTTATCCATTTCGCCTAGGTTTTTCAATTTGTTGGCATATAATTTTTCATAATTTGTTGTAATTCTTTGTATTTCTGTGGTTTTGGTTATTATTTCTCCTCTTTCATTTCTGGTTTTATTCATTTGAGTCCTCTGTCTCTCTCTTTGGTCAAGTCTGGGTAAAGATTTGTCGGTTTGTGGATCTTTTCGCAGAATCAGCTCCTGGTTTCATTGATATGTTCAGTTGTGTTTTAAGTTTCTATTTCATTTATTTCTGCTCTAATCTTTATTATTTCCTTCCTTTTACTGTTTCTGAGTTATGTCCATTCTTTTTCTAGCTCTTTGAGGTGTAAGATTAGGTTATTTATTTGCAACTTCTTGCTTCTTTTTTTTTTTTTTTTTTTTTAAAGATTTTATTTATTTATTTATTTATTTGAGAGAGAAAGTGAGAGGATGAGAAGAGCGAAGATCGGAGAGAGAAGCAGACTCCCCATGGAGCTGGGAGCCCGATGTGGGACTCGATCCCGGGACTCCAGGATCATGACCTGGGCCGAAGGCAGTTGCTTAACCAACTGAGCCACCCAGGTGCCCCAACTTCTTGCTTCTTGAGGGAGGTGTGTAATGCTATAAACTTCCCTCTTAGAACAGCTTTCGCTGCATCCCAAAGATTTGGGACCATCGTGTTTTCATTTCCCAAGTCTCCCTGTATTTTTAAATTTGCTCTTTTATTTCTTGGTTGATCCATTCATTATTTAGTAGCGTGTTTAGTAGCATGCAACCTCCATGTATTTATATTCTTTCCAGATGTTTTCTTCTGGTTGATTTCTAGTGTTGTGTTCAGAAAAGATGCATGGTATGACATTGATCTTTTTAAATTTATTTAGACTTATTTTGTAGCTTCACATGTGATCTATTCTGGAGAATGTTCCACATGCACTTGTAAAAGATGTGTATTCTGCTGTTTTAGGATGGAATGTTCTGAACATACCTGTTAGATCCATCTGGTCGAATGTGTCATTCAAACCACTGTTTTCTTATTGATTTTCTGTTTGGGTGATCTATTAATTGATGTAAATGGGGTGTTAAATTCCCCTACTATTATTGTAGTACAATCTACTACTTCCTTCCTGTTTGTTAGCTAATAGCTGCTTTATGTATTTGGGTGCTCCAACATTGGGTGCATACATATTTACAGTTGTTAAATTTGTTGTTAAAGTTGTTAAATCTTGTTGGATTATCCCTTTTTCATTATGTAGTATCCCTCTTTGTCTCTTGTTACAGTCTTTGCTTTAAGGGCTATTTTGTACAATATAAGTGTGCTACCTTGGGCTTTCTTTTCAACTGACAGTAGCTGAAGTTTAAACCCGTTCTAAAAACACTAAATTTTTACTTCTCTCCCCCCAACCCATGTTTTAGGTATAAGGTGTCATACACTACGTCCTTTCATTTTGTGAATCTTCAAACTGATTTTTATAGATATACCTAACTAGTATTTTTGTGCTTCCAACTTTTTTTACTCCTGCTTATGGTCTTTGCTTTCCACTCAAAGAATCCCCTTTGGCATTTCTTATAAGGCTGGTTTAATGTGATAAATTCCTCTAACTTTTCTTTGTCTACAAAACTCTTTATCTCTCTTTCCTTCTATTCTGAATGATAGCTTTGCTGGGTAGAGTACTCTTGGTTGGAAGGTTTTTTTCTTTCAGCACTTTGAATATATCATGCCACTCAGGCCTGTAAATTTTCTGCTAAAACATCAGCTGATAGCCTTATGGGGTTTCTATGGTACATAAGTGTTTTCTCTTGCTGCTTTAAAAATTCTCTTTTTGTCACTACTTTTTACTATTTTAATTACTCTGTATCTTGGCGTAGACCTCCTTGGGCTGATTTTGTTGGGGACTCTTTGTGTGTCTTGGATCTGGATTTCTGTTGTCGTCTTCAGATTCAGGAAGTTTTGTGTTACTATTTTTTTCAGATACATTTTCTTCTTCTTTTTCTTTCTCCTCTCCTTCTGGGATCCCTATCATGTGAATATCATTATGCTTGATAGTGTCATTGAGTCCCCTTAATCTATTTTCATTTTTTTATTATTCTTTTTTCTTTCTTCTGTTCAGCTTAGTTGCTTTCCATTTCTGTCTCCTATAGTTGCTGAGCCATTCTTCTGCTTCCTCTAGTCTACTGTTTAGTGCATTTTTAATTTCAGTTATTGAGTTCTTCATTGATAATTGGTTCTTTTTTGTTTTCTATCTCATTGCTGAGGGTCTCACTAAGATTCTCCACTTTTTTCTCAAGTTCAGTATTCTTTATGACCATTACTTTAAATTCTCTATCAGGCATATTACTCATCTCCATTTTGTTTAGATCTCTGGTGTGATTTTGTTCTGTCCTTTCATTTGGGTCATATGCCTCTGTGTCCTCATTTTGTCTAACTCTGTTTCTATGTGTCAGGAAAATCATCTATGTCTCCTGCTCTTGACAGAAGTGGCCTTATATAGAAGAGGTCCTGTGGTGCCTTGCAGTGCAGTGTCCCCTGTTCACCAGAATGTGGTGCTTCAGGGCATCTCTTACATGTGTCGTGTGCTCCCTGCTGTCATGGTTGAGCTGTGTTTGCCTTTGGTCCAGTGATGTACAATGACTCTGTTGTGGGCAAGGTTTGGTCCTTATGTTGTTAGTGGGCCAGTCTGGGGCTGCCTTGGGCTTGAGCTGAGTCAGACCAGGCACTTGCCTGAGATGCAGTAGCACCAAACTATGTGGTGCTTTCTCTGTGTTGTCTCTTGAGAAGCTTTCATTGGTGGGCAGGGCCTGCAGTTAGAACAGCTGCCCGCCACAGCCCACTGGTAGGGCCTCAGAGAGACGGACACGTGTGGTTATCTTCTCCTCTCCTTGGAGCAGTAGTCGCTTTGGCACCTGTCATGGCTGCATGCACAATGCCAGGCTTGTGGTGCTGCTTTGGATGGACTCCTGCCAAGGGAGACACCATCATATTTAAATCCTCATGACAAGACCCTGGTGGACAGGGGATGTGGGTAATCCAGGAGAGATAGAGAGGGGCTAATGATCAGAGCTAGGGTGCTGAGGAGGAAGCTGTTGAGGACTAGGGTTCATGGCAGTAAGCATATTTATAAAAAGAGAATGAAAGCCAAGTGTCCAGCTGTAGGTAGCTTTTGAGGCAAGAAGATAAAGCGATTCCAACTATAGCTTATTTGTTTCCATAAGCAGTATTAGGTGACTTGCTCAGGGTGAATGGGGAGTTCCTGTGGCTGGTAGGCTTGAGGGGAATGAAGTTCCTTGTAGAAGGTGGGAGAAAGAAGCAAGTAGAAAAGTAGGAGGGTTTGTGGGCAGGGCTCTCATCCAGACTCAAGTTCCAAATCTTCAGAGGAGCCTTCTATTATTCTCCCCTGAGTGATTTTAACTTTCATTCATTCAGTCTGAAAATACCTGCAGTGGGCCCATTGTGTGCTGGGCTATGAGCTGAGGATACGAGATCAATAGAACACCATCCTTACTCTCAGAGGGTATCAGAAAAAGAAGATCGTTGTGATGTAGGAAGAGAGAAACCAGAGCCCCACCCAGAGAGGCATACATACACAGGGGAGGTTGGGACACTCATACCGTTTGCAGGCACACCCTCCACACCCAGCTGGGGGAGACTTGCTGTCATTCTCCAGATCTTCCCTCCTCTCTCCATCTTTAGGTATTAAAAATTGTATCAGTCTCAAGATCCCTAACCCAAACCTTCCTGTGTCTTTCCTCTCATTAAGCATTGGTACATTGCTTTTCAATAAAGGATTGTTTATCACCAGGGAGATGAGGCAAGGAATGCCCAGGAGAACTGGATTCCAAGGCAAGCAAAAACCAACCAACAAAATCATCTAAGCCGGCTGCTTATACGTCATCGTTCCTGTGTGAAATTTCCTTATCAAAAATAAATAATCCTGAATCTGTTATGATGACAAAAACTAGAATAAGCATCAGAAAAACTAGAGGCAAAATCTATCCAGAAAATAATCACTTAATTCTCATATCCTCCCATCAAAGAACATTCAACACTACTATTCAAAACAGAATGTCAAATCAATTAAGTGAATTGATCACCCCTTTCCAGTACTGTTTCATGAATAATGGAGCTGTACCTTAAATCAAAAGATCGTTTTCTATTCCAGGCTCACAGGGTAAAACCATTATACATAATGGATCAAATTAATTGAATTATTACCTGTAAAGTTACCAGTAATGGTTTGCACAGAGTTAGCTATAATCATTGTCAGTGGGATTAATTGTACTAATTCTATGTTCATTTTCCAAAGAAGCTATAAAACATTGCTTCTTGGGAAATTCAGTAAATGCATAGAGAATTAGAACCATTTCTTTGGCAGATTGCTCCAAACTCTATCCTAAACAAGTACTAAAAAACTCACATACAGCAGCAGAAGTTTATGCCCTTTACAAGTTGAAAAGCAAGTGTCCAAAGTCATATTCTTAGAAATCTTAGGCCTATATTAGCCCCATCTTGAGGTTTTATTTCTTGTTATGATTGTTGGTCAAAACTAAGAATTTCTGGGGCGCCTGGGTGGCTCAGTGGGTTAAAGCCTCTGCCTTCGGCTCAGATCATGATCTCAGGGTCCTGGGATCGAGCCCCGCATTGGGTTCTCTGCTCCGCAGGGAGCCTGCTTCCCCCTCTCTCTCTGCCTGCCTCTCTGCCTGCTTGTGATCTCTCTCTGTCAAATAAATAAATAAAATCTTTAAAAAAAGACAAAAACAAAAACAAAACTAAGAGTTTCTAAACTAAGTGAATTCCCATCAGTTTGCAAAATATTTTGCAACCTATTTTGCCAGACAGAAGAATCACAGATTCTCCTTGACCATAAAGGAGAGAAAGGATGAAGAATAAGTTTAGTTTAGAAATGGACCCTTCTTTCTGAAGTTTACGTAGACAGAACAAGAGAAGAGTGAATAAAACTTCCTTAACCTGCAATCTTAATTAGTGGTACATGGCTGCAAGACCTTTACATTCTTAATACATTGCTTTACCAAATTTGTAAGGCCCAGTTTCCTTGTTTATCTTGTATGCACCAAGAATGATCAGGCATCAGCTGCATACTTGGTGCTGTGATAGGTATAGGGGGTAGAGAGACACCGTTCTTCCTTCATTTTAGAGTGTGGACGGATGGAGCATGTATGGGGGACAGTGGCTTGGGGGTCAGGGAATGATACATGGAGCTCTCTGGGCTCTGATGTATCACAGCCACCAGTAATTGCTTCTCTGGCTCGGTATGCTCATTGTGCATGGTGAACTACCACCCAGCCCCATCTGACTCATTCTAAATTGATCTCCCTTAGTAGTCATCTGTTCTTGTTGCAAACACTTGACTGTATATCTTTATTTATTTATTTATTTATTTATTTTATTTGACAGAGATCACAAGCAGGCAGAGAGACAGGCAGAGAGAGAGGGGGAAGCAGGCTCCCCACTGAGTGGACATTCCAATGTGGGGCTCGATCCCCGGACCCTGAGATCATGGCTTGAGCCGAAGGCAGAGGCTTTAACCCAGTGCGCCACCCAGGTGCCCCATCTTTATTTTTTTTAACCACTTCTTAATTTTATTTCCCCTGCAAATTACCAATTTTACTGTTGGTGTATTAACTTTATCTACCCAGTTCTCTTTCTCTAAAAATAGGATCCCACCTTCTTTTTGGAATTTCTCCCCAGGGCCACATGGAAAACATTGTAATACACAGGATCTGAACCATTTCACTGCAGGAGGCATGTGGCCCTGACCTGGTATTAGTGGAGCCTGTCACACTTGTTTGGCAGTATAATCCCAAAGAAGCCCATCAGCAGTGTCACTCTCCATCCGAAAGAGTAAGAAAATGGCAGGTGTCTTTGGGTTCAGAGTGCTAGAAATCTTCAATAGTTCTCCCAGCTGCTAGTGAGAAATGTGCATAACCCAGGAGGGGTAAAGACAGAACAGTTCAATATGTCCTAAAGAGAGCCACCATGTTACACTCTAAATAGTCTGCCTTCTGCACCCTTAGCAGTTATTTTTGTCCCGAAAGCGTGACTTATTTTTATAACACTTAGAATATCTGAAATTGTATTATTAGTTTTCTACTAACTAATTAAATTAGTTTTCTACTTATTTATTGGCCTTTTTCTCCTTCTTGAATGGAAGCCCTATAACATCAGGGATCTTGTTCTGTTCTCTTTCTTTCTCCATTTAACACTGACACCTAAAACTGTGTGTGATTCTTTACAAGAACTCAGGATATTCTTGAGGAAGGAAAGAAGGAATTCTTGAACCAGTTCCATGATGTTTCCATACTTCCCTATTGTAATATTAAAAGTAGGTTTAGGGCGCCTGAGTGGCTCAGTGGATTAAGTCTCTGCCTTCGGGTCAGGTCATGATCTCAGGGTCCAGGGATCCAGCCCCGCATCGGGCTCTCTGCTCAGCAGGGAGCCTGCTTCCCCTTCTCTCTCTGTCAAATAAGTAAATAAAATCTTTAAAAAAAAGTAGATTTACTTCAGTATATGGTATCTTAAGTCTACCCTCATTCATTGCTGCTGGGCATGTACAATGATACAATCAGTTTGGACAACTGCTATTTTCTAATAAAATTAATTCCGTAGGACCCAGAAATTCCACTTGTGGGTATATAGCCAAAATAAAGGAGTGCTCATATCGACAAAAAGATTTGTGAAAGATGTTTGTAATAGCTTCATTAATAATAATAGCCTCAAATTGGAGAAGACCCAATGTCCATCAATAGAGAGAATTTGTAAACACCTTTTGGAATATTCATACAGTGGAATACTACTCAGCTATGAGAACAAACTACAGAGAAGCTTAACAACATTTTGTGGAGCTCAGATCCCCAGACACAAAAATCAGATACTGTATGATTCCATTGACATGGCGTTCAGGAGTAGGCAGATAGGTGTCAGAACAGGTCAGCTCCTAGAGGTGGAGGGCAGGGTTGGGCAGTAACTGGGAGCAGCAGGAAGAAAGTGTCTAAGTCATGACACTCTAGGAAATTAAGATTTCCATTTTACTGCATGAAAACTATCCCTTAATGTATAAAACACAGTAGGGGAGACATGAAGATCTGTCATGTATATTCTGTGTCTCTACAGGCAAAAATCAGCTCTAGACTAGTCTTTGTAACCGAGCCCAGCAGAGAGAAACTTCAGCCATCATGGGTTCTTTCTGAAGCCTCTCTGTTCTCCATTATGGGCAACACTTAAGACTGTGATTGTAGAATCAACTCACAGGGCCTTCTTAGCCTTATTGAGCCATCGTCCTTTCTGAAGCCTCAACATTTTCTCTGGACAGTCCTGGGTCTTTAGGTCTCACATGCCAAGTGATGTAAATACATAAACTCCAACTCAGAACATCCCCGAACGCTGGAGTGATTAGTTCCATTTTCTCCATATGCAGTTTCTGAGGAAACATTTGCCCTAGGTGATCCAGCTAAAGGGGAAGAATCCATATTCTAGTGCCTGAGGCTTTACCCCCAATTCCAGAGAGAGCACATCCATTTTAAATCAGAGTCCACAAAAAAAAATGACATGCCTATGCTACGAATGGTTTGCAGGAATGATCCATCCATGACTCTCAGCAGAGACCCTGAGACATGGGGGCACCAGAAGAAAGGGAATTTACTTTACAGTCTTGTCTAGAGGAGACATGCTCGAAACTATGGATTTTCCTTTGTCCAATTTTGGTAGTCAAATATTTATGTAGAAACTAGTCAAATGAAGGGAGACATCTAAAGTGAATGCATCAACTGTTCAACAATCATTATTCCCATGTGGATAAGAGTCCTCTTTCATTATGATGGGTTATAGTAGCATTCTTTCTTTTTTTTTTAGAGGGGGAGAGATGGGGGAGGGAGGGGTAGTAGGAGAGAGAGGGTCCTAACTAGGTCCTGTTCCTTGCACAGCACAGGGCCCAATGCAGGGCTCCATCTCACAATCCTGAGGTCATGACCTTAGCCAAAGTTGAGTCTGACACCTAACTAACTGAGCCACCTAGGAGTCCCAACATTCTGTTTAATTATTATGATTGTGGTAAAATATATATCAAATAAAATGCAGCTGATTCTTGAACAAGATAGGTTTGAACTACACAAGTCCATTCACATGCAGATTATTTTCAATAAATATGGGGCAGTCCTGTAACTGTATTTTCTCTTCCTCACAGTTTTCTTAATAACATTTTCTTCAGCTTACTTTATTGTAAGAATACAGTATATAATACATACATAATACATATATATATACATACATACACAATACATACACCATACATACATACATAACATATACATACATACATGCATAATACATATATCATACAAGGTATATATTAATCAACTTTATGTTATTGCTAAGGCTTCTGGTCAACAGTAGACTATTGGTAATTCAGTTTCCGGGGGGTCAAAAGTTATACTCATATTTTGGACTGTGCAAAAGGTTGGTGCCCCTAACCCCTACGTCATTCAAGGTCAACTGTATACCATTTTAACTATTTTGAAGTGCCCAATTCATGGCATTAATTATATTTACCCTGTTGTTCACCCATCACCACTGTTTCTAAAACTTTTGCATCACTCCACATAGAAACTGTGTACCATTAAGCAGTAACTTCCCATTCCCCAGCCCCTAATAACCTCTAATCTACTTCTTGTCTCTATGGAGAGCAACAGCTATTTCTAGTGTGATTTATGGGAGGTACTAATTTTTTAGAAGTAAAGGTTCACTTTAAAACCCTTAGTTCAAGATGCTGAAATTAGGGTCTTGCTGCTCCCCGCTCTGTCACCATAGACATTTTGACAGATAACTGAATTACTATGTCATAAAACACTCACATTTCCAGGAGAGAAAATAACCTCTTTTCTCATCTTAAAGTGTTGTTATTTCCCCAGTAGAGAAACACTGCTCTATCATGTGTGTATGTGAGTGAGTGAGTGAGTTGAGAGTGTGTGTGTGTGTGTGTGTGCGCGTGTGCGTGCCTGTGTTACAGGTATACGTGGTAGAAGGAATCCTCTTTGGTTTAGAGATCTAGCAGATTGTTTAGTATATAAAAATGCATTAGTGGAAAAGCTATTTCTTTGCCAAATTCTAAAATCACAAGTAATTGTGGACAATAACACACCCACCTAGTCATTGGTACTAAGCCGTAAATAAGCAGTATTCTTCATTCTACAGCCAGCATACAGCCCAAAGTCCTCATTATCCTCATTTCACACAGCGAGAGGGCAGGCATCACCCTGTTTTATTCAGCTCACTCCTCTTCTAACAGACTGTGTGGCATCGCACAGAGAAACAGAAGATTTTTTTAAAACCCTCACTTCTTGGAAGTCCATAATCTGTTTCCAGTATTCAAAGGTGCAACAATTTACCTCTTTTTACCTGAGACAGAATCCTGATGTTAGAATCAAAGCTAAAGGCAGTAATCTCATGACAAAGGACAGTAGCTTCCTTAAAGCAAATCTCTCTGCTTAAGATTTCATTCTTCAGACAGTTTGTGTTGCATATTAATGATGCCATTTTGGATTTCCTGTTTTGCTCTCATATCCAACTACGTATTTTCATTGCAGATTGACATTGGTATGATTTGGCTCTGCTGACTTGCCCCAGGGAGCAAAGAGATTAATCTATAAAAAGATGCTAACATAGGGTTGATTTCTCCTTGTTGTCAGAAATGCTCTCAGTGTGGGTTCTTTCTCTCATTGTTATCACTGTCGTTTTCATCTTTTTATCAACATACTCTTATCACAACTGTTCTTTTGTATAAAGTAGGCAAGCTGTCACCAGTTCCTCATCTGTTAGTTTGAATACGAAAAGGTCTTTCTAATATTCCAAGACTGTTTTACACTCTTGTACCCTTGGCTAATTTAAAACTTTATATTATTGCAATTGAATGTGACTAGTTATTGCATCAAATCTCAATAATAATTTTACATGTAAGATTCATTCTTATCCCCCAACCTCTGTCCTTCTTTCTAGTCATGCCTCAGGGGGTCACCTCAAATGGGAAACTTAATTTTCTGGGTTTAGTATTTAAAAAAGCAGTTGAATGCGCATTGAATTCAGGGCTCTCGAGACCTGAGTTTATTCATCCTTTGCCAAACAGTAGCCTTTCCTTTTAAGGACAAAAATTGTACTAAGTATTTCTTGGCCTTTGCACAGTGTGTGCAGGGTTACTCTCTGTGGAAATTCGATGTGACTATAAGGACATATATAATCCCCAAATGGGAAACTTTGAATTACTGAAGTGAGTTTTGATGGACAATATGTATATATTTTGTAGGCCTTCCAAATATGATCTAGTCTGTATTCCTTGTGTTTTCAGAATATGGATTGGTTTCTAGAAATGCTGTATGCCGTGAAATTTTCATGAAGGCAGCTGTACTGTAAAGGGGAAGCGTTCTGGGGGAGAGGAGAGAATTGGTTCCCATGGGCAGTTGATGTTGCCTGTTACTGTTCTCCCATAATGAAACATTGTTTGGAGGGCCAAGTAATAAGTGAGGCAAGGATGTGTCTTATCATTAGCACTAGCAGCTGGAATCGACCTGGTTTGGGAAGAATAACATCACCTGAAATGAAAGTCATCCTGGTTCATTCAGAAAGGAAGACCAAAAATGGACCATTAGAGTATTGTCAAATAGGGTTTGCAGAGCAATGAAAATATGACCCTTTCTTTCACGAAGGAAAGAGCTTTCCAAAATCCCTTTCTTTGACAACATCAGAATTCAGAGCCGGCGTGGATGGATGTCTCCTTGATGCTCTTCCTCTGGAATACTATCGTGCTAAGGCATGACGGGAAGTAGGAAATAGAAGCAGGGGGGTGGGGGTGGGGGTGTATGCCAGCTCCCATGGGACTGCTCAAGCCCAGAACCTCGTCTCAGCTGCACACACCAGTGAAGTGCTCATCAGGTGCCAGTGGAGGCTTAATTGAATCGTACGCAGTCGAAGAACAAAATGAGGAACACCTCACAAGACCAGAGCCTATCTGCAGTCCCATGGCAGTCCACGGGGAGCCATCTGCTTGTGTCCATCGTCATCCACATCCGCCCAAGCGGAGATGGGTCGATGGGGAGAATCTTCTCACCTCTGACCAGAGGTAGATAAAATGAAGAATGGGAATTGGTGCTGCTTCTCATTTCTCCTTTTTTTACTCATCATACCAACATAAGTAACCACTCCTCTTCCGTGTGTTAATCCTTGGTATAAAATGTGCCCAAGCAATTTTAACCATGTTTGTGATTCAGATGAAGGCTGAGTTGACATAGACCATCTGTAACCATTCAAACTAGGCTAGAAGCCACTGGGAAAACAAGATATAAATAAATGTTGGTTAAATGGTTCAGTACACACTTACTGACCACTAAATCGCCAGACCGGTTTTTTTAAAAGCAAGTTTTTTAAAAGCAAGACATGTCTCTTATTCAACACTGTATCCCTAGTATCTTGCATCAGGGCACCATAATCAGTTCATTAGGAGAGCTCTGGGTGAGTGAATAACATGTTCTTATTATGTATCTGATACAAAAACACGTAAATGAATTCTATTCTCTAGGAACCCCCGGTGTGGGGGTGGGGTGGGGTGGGTAACCAGACTCATACGGTTATTATCATATCTATACTACAAAAGATGATGGTTTATAAATGGTGAACAACAGAAATAGGAGGAAGGCATTAATTTGGCATTGGGAAGTTGAGAGAGTACATGATGCCAAATTAAGGACGAGTTTGAAGGGTGAATAGAAGTTCACCAATGAGAGAAGGGAGGAAGGAGGTAGCTTTCCAGGCCAGACGACTGCATGGAAACCTGAGTGTGAATGGCTTGCTCAGGGAACCATGATATGTCTGTCATAGCTCGAGCCTAAGATTTGCAAAGGGGAATAGCTCTGTATTGAATAAAATTGCAGAATATAATCAGAATTTTAATTTTCTTAGGGCTTCATCCTTTTTATTCTGTAAGATTCCATTATATCATATGTAGGGACAGCCCCGATTTAGGGAGCCTACTAGGGACTATGGATGTAATTCAGACAGGACATGACCAGTGTCTGTAGTAGAGTATGGGAATTATTTGGAGAATGAAGAAATTGAATCAAAAACCATTTTATAAATGGAATTGACCAGACCAGGTAACCTATGATTGATGATATGAGGTAGAGGGAAGGGTCTAAGTTGACAGAAGCTTCTTTTTTACTCTAGAATATTTTTGCCTTACATTTACCTGTAAATCTCTACCACCCCCAGAAATCCAGGTTAATTATGGTGAAAAGACCAGGAGATTGGAGTAACCAACAGCCAGTGGTTGACCGTCCCTCTCAGAGTTTGTTGAGAAAATACTGCTTACTTATGCCAAAGTCTTAGCAAAATGCAATATGTCCCAGGAATGAGTGGAAACTTTTTAATGGGTCGAGAAGGATCTTACATAAAACAGGGCAAAAAAATAGTTCAAGTTTTGATTAGAGAATTAATTATAGAAGTCCCAGATAATTTTGACAGCCAGAGGGCATCTTCTCGCCTAGAAGATTGATCGATATATTGTTGCAACAGCATACAACGTATAACTTATCTAACTCTGGAAAGAAAGGAGATCTAGTTGTCCTAAAGACTGTTAAGATTAGATATGGTTCTTGCTAAGAAGGCTAAGAGTGCACAGTAGGACCCAGTTTGTGGAATACGTGCAGAAGAGCAAAGACAACAAATAAAAAGTTATAAATCTGTTAGTAACACAAAGGCCATGCTCATAAAACACAAGAAAACTGTTAGAAAATGAAAAATAAAACACTAGGTAAAATCTGGAAAACAGCTGCGTTACGAGTGGATCCCAGAGGTATTTCTCATGGGGATAGGGGTGGAGGTTGTGTCCTAAGGGAACATCAGATTTCTTGAAAAGCAGAGACACACGTATACTCATGGGCACACACACTGCATGTGTATTAGATAATCTGTAAGTGCACATTCTAGAATTAGAATTTTTTGGAATTTTAAATCACCTTAAAGAAGAGTATGCCATCTTTTTTTATTCACCTAAGACCTATATCGTTGTATTACTTTTTCCTTTAAATGCTGGAGGAAATTGGGCTAAATGTGTATGGTTTAATCAGCACCACACATGAGTAGATGGTCTGGTTTCTTTTGTCACATCAATGACTAGTTTTGTTCTGATAGTCTTCATGGATTACAAGAATGCAAACACCAGGGACTGTTTTACATGTAGTGAAATATTTGGCCATATAGTATTAAGAATTTAGAAATTGATTTTTGAATTCTAATGTCCTATCTACTTAAACTACAGAAAAGCATTGTCATTATTAGTTATCTTATTATTTTTTTTTTTTTAAAGATTTTATTTATTTGACAGAGAAACACAGCGAGAGAGGGAACACAAGCAGAGGGAATGGTAGCGGGAGAAGCAGGCTTCCTGCAGAGCAGAGAGCCCGATGTGGGGCTCGATCCCAGGAGCCAGGGATCATGACCTGGGCCGAAGGCAGACGCTTAACGACTGAGCCACCCAGGCGCCCCTAGTTATCTTATTCTAATGAAAAACATACCTGCCAAAATATTTTGGAGAAGTTAAATTACAATGATATCAGTTTTATCTTGAGCAGTTAAGATCACTGTGTTAATCAAGTGCAGTAAAATGTGATTTTTATAGCTGTTTAATATGTTTAAAGCAATCTGGGGTACTTCATAGGACACCTTTTCAGAGGAAATCTTAAATTTCAGAAAGTTGGAAATGTCGTTTAATTTGGGGGGCAAAATCATACAACCCCAAAGACAAATAAATTGACTAAAAATGCCAATTTATAAGGTGCCAATTTAATTTTTAGAAAAGCAAGAGCAGAGATATTACATAATAAAAAACGTGAGACGGATCTCACCTTAACTCTTGAGAAGCAGTGTCTAAAGCAGGGCTCTCACTGGGCTGGAGAAGGGTCTGCAGGGGAATTTTGAGCTGTTGAAATTATATGCAAATTTTATGTTTTTGTGTTAGAAAAAGATTCAAGCCTAGATAGATGTTAAAGTATTTATTCAGAGGCGCCTGGGTGGCTCAGTAGGAGAAGCATCTGCCTTTGGCTCAGGTCATGATCCCAGGGTCCTGGGATCAAGCCCCACATCCGGCTCTCTGCCCAGCGGGAAGCCTGCTTCTCCCTCTCCCTCTGCTGGGTGCTCCTCCTGTGCTTATGCTGTCTCTCTTTCTCTGACAAATAAATACATAAATAAAGTCTCTCTTTTTTCTTTTTTTAAAAGAAAGGTATATGAGTTTGTGTCTCATATTTACAGTGTATGGAACCTATGAATCACCATTTCCCCACCTGGACTGTGCTGGTGGATTAATAATAATTCTTTGGCAACTCTGCTAGGGTAGGTCTTAGTGGGAATTACGTGTGTCCTAAAATACCCCAGCCAGGTTGTTTACACAGAAATGCAGCACTTTCCAGTAGTAGAGACAGAAACAGTAAGTTTAAAACATAGTCCCATTTTCATGAGGCATTCTATGATAATAATCACACGAGTTCCCAAGGCAGATGACTCTCATGACCGAGGAGGACAAATGGGATCGGACCTGAAGGGAAGGAAAGACTGGATTGTTCCAACGATGTGGGGGAAGCATTCTAGGAGTCTCAGACAATGTGAATACAATTCCAAAGGAGAAAAGCTCAAGACATTGTTTTGAGCTTTAGAGGTATAATTGACATGGTATATATTTGTATATTTTATAAATATAGAAGTTTTTGCAAATATACAAAAAAAATACATTGTATATTTCACAGAGGTATAATTGACACTATATATTTGAAGTCCAAAGTGCCAGAATTTGGTGCATGTGTACATACGTAGTGAAAGCGTTACCTCCTCCCTGGTTGAGTAACACATCCGCCATCACACAAATATTCCCTCCTCCCTCCTTACCTCCCTCTCTTCCTTCCTTTTTTTTTGTTTTAAGCACAGTAGTTTTACTGTCTTAGCAGACTTCAGTTATACAACTCTATTCACCGAGTTCCATATTAGCTTCTCAGACCTTATGCATTTTATACCTGAAAGTTTGTACTCTTTTACCAACCTCTTCCTCTTTCCATCCCTCAGCTCCTGGAAACTGCCTTTTACCAACCTCTTCCTCTTTCCATCCCTCAGCTCCTGGAAACTGCCTTTCCACTCTCTGTTCCTATGAATTCAACCTTTTTTTTTTTTTTTGGTCTTTTTAGAATCCTTATATAAGTGAGATCATATAGTATTTGTCTTTCTCTGTCTGGCTGCTCTCACTTAGCATAATGCCCTCCATGTTGTCCCAAAAGGCAAGATTGCCTTCTTTTTTAAAGTTGAATGAACCAAGAACTTTGGGAAAGTGCAATGAAACCTTTGTTCCCTTGGATCTAAGGATTGACTTTTTTTTTTAAGATTATTTATTTATTTGAGAGAGAGAGAGAGAGAGAGAGCTCACAAGAGCATGAGCAGAGGGAGGGGCAGAGGGAAAAGGAGAAACAGACTCCCCGCTGAGCAGGGAGCCCAATGCAGGGCTCCATCCCAGGACCCTGAGATCATGACCTGAGCCAAAGGTGGACGCTTAACTGACTGACCCCCCCAGGTGCCCCAGGATCGACTTTTTTTAGGATCTAGATTCTGAGAGTTGAACAAAGTGTTAGGAAGAGAAGGAACACATTTGAGTTAAGGGGTCAGGAGCACTCATCTTGGTGTCCATTAGTTTATGAGATTTCTCTTCTCTTGTGGGCCAGATTTCATGTAATGGTGAGAAGGAAAATTTAAGGAAAAAGGGAGATGGGATGCAGAGGGAAGGAAACTTGGAATCATAGTGTGGCTAGGTAATTGCAAGGCTAGATGGGCATAAAATGAGCCATCCTGAGAAGTTAATGTTATTAACTGTCAAGGGTCAGGAAGAACAGAAATAATAATAATTTTATTTATTAATTAAGCTAATAAATTAAATTATTAAATTAAAGTAAATTTAAAAATAAATTTATCCTTTATAAATATATTTTATATTTATATATAAATTTATATATAAATATAAGTATATTTATATAAATAAAAAATAAATACAATTTATTATTTTGCAATAATAATGCAAAGACAAGGGACACCAGGGTAGCTCAGTCTGGTAAGTGTCTGCCTTCAGCTCTGATCATGATTCCAGTGACCTGGAATGGAGCCCCGCATGAGGCTCCTTGCTCAGCTGGGAGTCTGTTTCTCCTTCTCCCTCTGCACTCCCCCACTTGTGCTCTCTCTCAAATAAATAATAAAATCTTAAAAAAAAATAATGCAAAGGTGAGAGTATCCTTTTTACTGATTTTATAATTTTGCCTTGTGCTTACCATGGCCATCAGGATGATTGCCCCCAAAATGGGTTAAAAGGTCTCCCATGAAGAGAACAGAACTTTGCAAATTTGTGTGTGTGCATCTGTTAAGGAAATTATGGTAGAGTATCAAATACATTTGCTTGTACATGGCGACTAAGTAAATTATGAAAATGCATCAGAGAACAGGTACCAGAGAACTACTTCTCTCCCTCTCCACTTCCCCTCAAAAAGCTTTATTGGTCATCTTTAGGGCACTAACTATTTTTTTGGAAAATAAAGGAGAGAAAAGTGTCACACATCTATCCTGCCTTTCCTGTCTGGATTGTATTTCATAATAACAAGGTAGTCAGTGACAGAAAGTTATTCTTTGCAGAGAATCACATGAATAAATGAAGAAAGAATAGTAGAATTAGAATGTCTTGCTTTGCCACCCCTAATGATATCATACATCAAGACAATGAACATTGTCAATGAAGCCTTCAGGTGGGAGATCAGTGGGCCACTTTCTAGGTTTCATCAGTGGCCCCTCCAGAAGGGCAGGTCAGTCTTATCAATATTCCATGTGCCTCCTGCTGGGATGCAGCCAGGAATACCTAGCACCCCCAAGGACATATTCTTGCCAAAAAAAATTAACCCTGAATCTAATCAAGCCTTCTTATACAAATACATGCAATAAAGGAGCATGTTAAAAATTACTGCAAGAATATCAACCTTCAACACCTAGAATGTGGGACACTTTGTAGAAAAAATAACTCTGATTCTTAAAGAAACAGATGACACAGGAAAGAAAAAGGCTGAGGAAGCTCTCATAGATGGAAAGAAATGCAGGATCAATCATAGGAATCCTGACTCAAACACAGTAGCTGCAAAAATGTCTTTTTGCAGAAGGTCAAGGAAAAATGAACATGACTGGTATTAAATAATACCATGGATAGCCATTAATTTTGTTTGGTGTGGTATTTGTATTGTGGTTAAGTTTTGTAAAGTCCTTATTTATTAGAGATATACAGTTCCAGGCAAATGATGATATCTTGACCAACTGTTCCATTTTGCCTGGGACTGAATGGATTTCTGAGATGTTAGGGCTTTCAACGCTAACAGTGGGACAGTTCAGAGCCAATAGGGACAGTGGGTCACTTGATGTCTGAGTGTTTTTTAAAAAATGTTCCACCAAAGGAAAAGTACATGGATGGGGCCTAGGAAAATGTTGATGGTAGACCTAGCAGTTTATCATGCTAGTCTGTCTATTTGGGCCTATGTTTGACAATTTCTTTTATAATAAAAAGTAATAAAAGTAGTAATTAAATGACTTCCAGTTTTAATAGTGTTTTGGAATTCGAAGGGCGTATTTTCTCTATTTTCTCTTGTTTGGGGAAGGAATCCAGGGAATTTGCAGGTACGGTGAAGGCCACTCCAAGTTTGTGTTATGGTGAGAACTTTTGGCAGAGAAGCCCCAAACTGGGGTGATTTCCTCCTAGCTGAGTCCTATGTATTCAAACCCCCTGAACACATCACGCAAAGGGCATGTTTACCAGCTAGACGGCAGCAAGCTCAAGAAAGAATTTATTTATTAATTTTTTTTAGATTTTATTTATTTGAGAGAGACCGAGAGACAGATAGTGACGGAGGTAGAGATAGCAAGAGAGAGCACACGCAGGGAGGAGAGGGAGAAGCAGACTCCCTGCTGAGCAGGAAGCCCCTGACATGGGGCTCTGTCTTAGGACCCTGGGATCATGACCTGAGCCGAAGGCAGACACTCAACCGACTGAGCCACCCAGGCGCCCTGAGAAAGAATTTGTTTTCAGAGACTGTTATTTGTATCTGAGACTTGATGTGAGCGCTTATTGGAAATACAGAGCCGATAGGCTGATGCGGCGTCTTTCCTGAAGGAGCACTATCGACGGCACGTTAATTCTGCGGAGCTAAACCTGAAGGAGGTAGCAAGCGGGGATTTCTGAGAAACTGAATTGGATCTTTTGAGTTCAAATTGCAGTTAAATGGCACAGGGCTAATTTAGAAAGGAAACAGAGAGCCCTGTCACAGAGCCTACTTTTGGAGAAGTGTTTCAGTTATACATCCTGAAAAACAGAGCCCAGTGCCAGGGTACCTGTGTAATGTTAAAGAGGTAAATACAATGGTGGCAGGAGATGACAGGCAGCCCCAAGTCTCTTCACCTTCTCATCGAATAGAAGTTGACACTGTATTGGTTTCGAAAATTCCTTTTAGCTGACTTCCTTCCATAAAAGAGAATGTGAGAAAAGCAAAAGGAAGCAAAACAATGAGGCCTGAAAATGGCAGAAGCTAGGTGGAGGAAGTCTGGAGGAGAACCCATAGCCTGCTCCCCATGGGGGCCCGCACGGGAGGCCTGTCCATGCCCTGTGTTTGCAGACCTACCTCATCCAAGGGCCTTCCGCACGCAGGCAGGCTTGTGGAGGGGCTCAGGTGGGACTCTCCAGGCCACCGATGGTTGCATACCAGTATTCTTGGAATTCGGTCATTCCAACTTGCTTGGTGGCTGTGCATGTTCAGATGCACTTGAGAGATACTTACGTGTTCATCCCAAGACCTCCACACTGACCCGGACACCACATCTACTTCATATGCAGGAAACCACAAACCATCAGGTCAGAATAAGGCTGCAGGAGAAATTAGTGACTTGACCCTTTTATCTGAAGTTGTGTCCCAGGAGAGGAAGTGCTCGGATTCCAGATCAGTTATGGGAAACAGCCAGCTTTGCTGTAGTTTGCTGACCAGGGACTCCTTGAAAATCCACTGAAAGGGATAAAATATGAGCCTTGATCCATGATGGCCATCAGGTGAGAGCAGCCTGGCTTTTTCTGGGAGCGCTGCATTTAATAGAAGGTATTATGTATACAAAGAGCTCCGGAACCAG
>CM053612.1:98512722-98553745 GCA_028646535.1 Procyon lotor
TTTAGATTTTTGTTATTGATTTTGTTTTCATATGTAAAGCCAAAGTGAATATTTCACATTGTATCATTGCCTCCTGAGTTTATGTGTTCTAGGCTTGTGAGTAGTCTTGAAGCTTCAAGTGCATACGCACATGGTAAATTGGCTTAGACTTTGAGTTTTTATCAAGAATTGTAAAGTTTCAGGGCTCCTGGATGACTCAGTTTGTTAAGTGGCTGCCTTCAGCTCAGGTCATGATCCCAGGGTCCTGGGATGGAGCCCCACATGCTCCCTGCTCAGTGGGGAGCTGCTTCTCCCTCCCCCACCCCCTGCTCATGCTCTCTCCCTCCATCTCTCTCTCAAATAAATAAATAAAATATTAAAAAAGAAAAAGACCCAGGTCTTCAGATGTCTTAGGGCCTACTTTATCAGGCATGTTTTAAAAAATACTTAAAATATATTCTCTCTGCATATAGAGAGCATTTGTGGGACCATTACCTATCTACAAAAATGGGAAAATGTTGAAGACTCACTTTTTAAAATTCTACCAGATAATAATATGGAAAAATGAGGGTAGGGTGAGGAGGAGATTTGTTTTTAGAGTTGTTTTTTTCTTATTCCTAAAATAAGAGGGACTGTCACTGCCGATCTGAAAGCTACTGCCGGAAATAATTCAGAGTTATCCAGGGACACCTTTGTTCTTGCTAGAAGTTGACATTTACAGATTTGCAGAAGGTCATCTTGTCCCTTAGGCAAGAAGACAGCCTAACATTAATTTCCCTATTTAATTAAATCAACTCCAAAGGAACAAGTGATCCAGGACTGTTGCCTAAAAATTATTACCCAGTTTGGAAGAGTAATGGAATAAACAAGAGAACATTATTTGTTAATGTCAGTGAAATAATAAGATTGTGATTTTTGTTCCCACAAGACATCATTACCTAATAATACACTCAGTGCTGGGTTTCCAGCATCAAACTAAGAAGCTTATGCTAAGGTCAGTAGACTAGGTTAAAAACATTTCTTAATTGTAATATGCTGGCTGCTGGAGTTGCTGTTTTCTTTATCATCAGTGTTTTTGGAAACCTTCTTTGTATATGAAATGAAGTTCAGATTAAAAAAAAACTGTCTATTCTGTATGGAATTGGTATATTGATTGTTCAAGGGTTTTGGATCATACAATAGCTTAAAAAGTTCTTTCTCATCATCAACTTAACTAGATTTTTTTTCCCATTTACTTAAGCTGTATTTTAAGCCTCTGATTAATTCAGAATTGAGTAGTGATTGCCCATCACTTCTAAACATGCAGCTTACTCGGTCCTTCAAAAATGAAAGGGGTTGGGGTTTTGAGTGTTTACTTGTTTGAGGTGTGTGTGAGAGAGGGAGAGCACGACAGACAGACAGAGACAGGGAGACATTGTGGATTATCTGTGGCGACATGTGTGAGATATTGTCTACCAGGGAAACTCATTAAAGAATCAAGACCCAGGGTTTTAACGAGGGAGTTGATGACATAGGCACCCCTGCCTAGCTTGTGTCCAAAATCCAGACTCTCAGAAGGTGAACATCATAAACCGCTTTGTTCGTCCCAACAATTCATCACAGTGAGCCATTCTTCTGAGAGAATGGTGGCAATATTCTTGAACCCCCAAGCTCCCAGGTGCCAACCAGGGGCCAACTTTGCAAGCAGGAGATCTCGGGGAGAGCAATCTCAGGTCCCCTATGTTAGTACTTCTCTGCATGAGCTTCCTGTCTCTTAGGTCTGCCCCGTGCCCATGGGGCGTACCTCACTCCATGCATACCTCTAGCTCCATCCCCATTGTGGAATCTAATGCTTCATTCATTGGATCCACTTCAAGGGCCTGAGGGTACCGTATTCTCTCCTGCCTGTTCACTGCCCCTTACTCCTTCTGCCTGTGATGTTGTGGAGACGGCTTATTCCGTGGTAAGCTGACCCAAAATTCCATGCAGCCGCACAAACATGAGTGAGTCAGCAAAAGGCCAGTGTTTTTGAACATTGATGTTTGGAATACTGATTTTTCTGGGTGAGTGTCCTGTGTTATGTTTTTGAAACAGTTACGTTTTTATACAGGTTTTACTATCCCTCCGTTTCATAGATGATGCCATTAGGATTTCCTTCTGAAGCTTGTTTCTTTTTCTTTTCATTATTCTTTTAAAAGGATGAATTGAAACATGGTTCTATAATAACCGATTATTGCTAGCAAATCTAAACATTCTATATTTCTTTGATTAAGGAGATTTGCACTTCCTGGATTGCTGCCATCTTTAGGGTTTTTCCACTTCATTCAAACATTAGCGTCTCTGTGTTATGGTAACTCCTCTCTTCGTGAAATAATTATCTATCCTCAGTGATACATTTCCCAAAGCTTAACGAAGTGACAAATGTTGGTCATGATGTGCAGAATTTAGAACCGTCAAGCAAGCCAGTAGGAATGTAAGAGGGAGCGGCTGCCTTGGAAAACACTTTGGCCGGTCCTCAAAAAGTTAGACACAGACTTAACATGTGACTCAACAGTTCTCCTCCTGGATACATACCCAAGAGAACTGAAGACATTTGTTCACCAAGAAACTTGACTAGGAATGTTTGAAGCGTCGTATTCCTCCTAGCCAAAAAGCGGAAACAACCCAGATGTCTATCAGCTGATGCACAGAGGGATGGAATGTGGCCTGTTTATACAAGGAGATATTATTTGCCCATAAAAAAGGAATGAAATCTTGTTTCATGCTTACATATCAATGAACTTTGAAGACATTATGCTAAGTAAAAAAAGCCACACACAAAGGTTGCATGTTATGTGACTCTACTTACATTACATATCCAGAACTGGCAACTCTGTAGAGACAGAAGGTAGATCTGTGGTTGACAGGTGCTGGGAGGAGGGGATAAAGAGTGCTCCTACTTGGTACAGGGTTTCTCTTTGGAGTGATGATGGTATTCTTTTTTTTTTTTTTTGAAGATTTTATTTATTATTTGACAGAGAGAGACACAGCAAGACAGGGAAAACAAGCATGGGAGTGGGAGAGGGAGAAGCAGGCTTCCTGCTGAGCAGGGAGCCTTAAGCCGGGCTCAATCCCAGGACCCTAGGATCATGACCTGAGCCGAAGGCAGACACTTAACGACAGAGCCCCCCAGGAGCCCCTGATGATGGTATTCTGGACTTACATAGTAGTGATGCTTGCACAACCTTGTGAACACAGTCAAATCACTGAAGTCTAGGCTTTCCAATGGGTGATTTTAGGAAGTGTCAATTATATCTCAAAAAGTGGGGCAAAATCAAATCATGAATTTCCATGTGAAGATAAAGTAAAAACTCTTTTAAGTTTCTCTGTGAAGCACTTTAAAGAACTTTACAACAGAGGACCTAATGAAAAGTTTAAAGAGAATTGAGCACTGGAAGCCAATGTCAATCCCACTTAATTCAATAGTCATGTAATTGTTTGAAGAATCGTTTGATTCAGCAATTAGTATTTCCATTGTCAGAGTTCCCAGTCACAGCTAATAATGCATGGTAATGTACAGTTAGTGATCCTGATAAAATAAATAGCTTTCTTCATGTGAGTCTTCAGTCTGCTTTGAAATATCACAGATTTTCTCACAGATGCATGAATAGCAGGAGGCAAAGACATATTGAGGGCATTTGGAAATTCTCACTTTCTCCTATCACACCACCAATAAAAGTAAAAAATGTGAATGATGATGTATACGAAAAGCTCATGCCTTTCTCCTTACACTCAATTGAAATGCTGTTACATTTTTCACTCTTGTTAGCTTTGGTAGCTTGTGATGAAGCCAAAAACAATTGCTCAGAAAGAGGAATTACTTTAAGCAATGCCATAGTTAAGATTGCATTTCCAGTTACTGCGTTTTCAAGTTTGATGATGTTGTTAGACCATGAGGCTATGTCCTCAGTGTTTATGCTACTTGAAATAGAATCATACTTTCGTATTTTTTCATGTTTGTGCTTTTTCATTTTTTTTACTTTATTTACAATGCATGCTTAAGATCTACTTTATCTTCTGTGCTGTGCTATTTGATCAAGTCGAATTACAACATACTACTTCACCAATAACAGGAGAGCAGTTGGAGTACCTTGAATATATAAACGGAGTACTTGGTAGAATAAAGTAAATGTCCAAAAATGATGACACGTTTTAAAAGATCCTTTTATTTGGGGTTTCTGTTTTTGTTAACGTGTTATAAAATTAGGCATGATCGTTACGGAAAAGTAAGAAGAAATATTTATTCATCTACTTAAGGAAAATTACTAAATATCTACCATCTGTCAGACTCAGGGAATAGGAGGTTGAATAAGGCATACAAAGGAACTCTTAATTATGGAGGCGTCTGCTAGTGTGCCAGAGGGGGCCCTCCATCTGGTCAATGGGTGTGTCCTGGTTCCCCGAAGCAGTTGATCAGGGACCTCCCCTTACTTTCGTTCTACTGCTCAAAGATCCTACAGTTTCACTTGACCCCAAGACTGAAACCATGCGTGGGTGCCAGGAGTAAGAATTGTAAAAACCTAGCAATTGTATGGTCCACTTTTATTCACTATGATCCCATAAGATTGTAAATCAATGGCCAAAAAGCCCAGAAAACATGAATTACTTGGGAATACTTCAAAAGAAATCCGAATCAAAGCATAAATCAACCTATTAGGGATGGGTTTTGATCATAGTTCCTTCTCCCATGAAACCATTTATGGTAAAAGACAAGGTAAATAATGTTTCTAAAATGGTAAGAAATTCTAGAAGAGAAACATCAAACATGAGATACATATACATTCTGGAGAGTCACTGCACACAGCTTTGGATTGCTTCACATAAATAACAAGAAAAAAACTTTCATTTCCTGCTCCAAGTTGCTTACAGAGTTATTGTGCTTTTCTGGGGAGAGAATGGGGAGAGCTGGACACCATTTGTCCACCAGTTATAGTAGGGGAAGGCGTGGGTAACCAACTCATTGGAATGCTCCATGGGATCCTCATTTAATGGCCATAGTCTGAGCCTTTAAGGTCTGTTGTCTCGGTTGATCCTTCTAATAGCCTGCAAATTAAATATTATTAGCATCTCTACTTTACAGATGTGAAAACAGATGGATAGAGAGCTAAGTATTTGGGCTGGAAATGAAGAGCAAGTCGTTGGTAAAGATGGTCATGATTGAGGGGTACCTGGGGGGCTCAGTCAGTTAAGCGTCTGCCTTCAGTTCAGGTTATGATCTCAGGGTCTTGGGATTGAGCCCCGAAATGGGCTTCCTGCTCAGCGAGGAGTCCGCTTCTCCCTCTCTCTGCTCTTGCTCTGTCACTCGCTGTCTCTCTCTCTTTCTCCCTCTCAAATAAATAAATAAAATCTTAAAAAAACCAAAACAGACAGACATGGCTGGTATTTAATATCATGACTGGTCTGTGTTCTGTCTGTACTGCACTTTCTTTTATCTCTGTGTGGCAAACACCTGCTCATTCACTTAAGACCTAAGTCAAAGATCTATACGCCACCTTTTCTAGAATGCATCATATTTGATTCTCAAACACACTTGTTCTCCTCTCTTGTGGTTCCATCCCTCTCACACCCTATAGGATGGCTATGTACTTAATGGTTACCCTGAGAGGAGATGTTTTGTTCATATTCATGAATTCATTTTAGTCCTGGAACCTGGCACACTCCCAGGCATACAGGAGGCGCTCAGTAAACGTACTAAACAAGTGGCGATCAGTTAAAGGGATACATGTTGAGTAAACATGAATTCTCCAGTCCCTGTTATGATGCAAATACTAAAATTAAGTTTACTTTGTTAAAACATTGCCTTGAAGTTTATTCAAACTCCCCATTTTCTACGAATTAACCAGAAACCCTTTGTTTTTAGATTTTCACTAATTAACAAGTGATGTCTCTATTGAGTTATATCCTTTCAAAATATGGAGGGGAATAGAAATCAGACGGACAGCTGACGTCTGTGTGAGGTGTGAAGCTCACCCAGCGGCCTGTCTCACTCCTCACACACTTGCATCCATGACCACAAGTGCACAGTAAGTGAAATCTCCTTCCCTGGCTCCTAAGTGTGCCCGATTCAACAGGTCACTCAGTGATTATCTTCCACCCAGGATCAAGATAAAACATGTGCCAGAGAAAGAGGTCTCCTAGAGAGTCTCGAGACGGGCTAGTCATACATAAACAAATAAATTACCAGAGCAAATGCTCCGACCTTTTAGAAAGAGATTTGTTATATGGGTTGAGAGTGAAGAAAATCGATTCTTGTTGAACTGATAAATGTCCCTTCTAGATAGTTTACGTTGCCATTAGAGCATGAAGTTGCCATTTTTCTTTCTCTGTCAGCTACTTATTTCCTGCATGAACTCGTCAGGCTTTCTAAATCATGTCTGTTGGTCACTTGCCAAATGCTTGGCTGTTGAGTACACACGGAATAAATTATCCAATGAAAAACATCTCAAAAATGTCCAGCTATTTTATCAAGTGCACCTGTAAATCTTAAAATGCCTATAAAGACATGTCTAACTAGTGCATTGAGCACAAGATACAAAGATCTGATATAGGACAATAGTAACTGAAGTTTGGAATGAAAACTCAGGAAACTTCAAGGGTTGGGGGAAAAAGTCCCCAAACCAAGTCTTGAAATTCTTTTTTTTTTTAAGATTTTATTTATTTGACAGAGAGAGACCACAAGTAGGCAGAGAGGCAGGCAGAGAGAGAGAGGGAAGCAGGCTCCTTGCTGAGCAACGAGCCTGACGTGGGGCTCGATCCCAGGACCCTGAAATCACAACCTGAGCCGAAGGCAGAGGCTTCAACCCACTGAGCCACCCAGGCGCCCCCAAGTTTTGAAATTCTAATAGACGGTAAGCACTATTTATACACACACTGACATAACTCTTCATCTTAGAAATTCTCCAGTGATAGAAGGGAAGGGATATCCAGGAGAAAAAGGAACACTCTCTCTTCGAAGGCACCTATTTTCCCAGCCATGAGGAAGGCTTGCCTTTCTGAGTCGCTCAAATCTGGGTTAAGTATTTTCCTGTAGACTACTTCTCAAGGCTGCCTGTTTGGTGAAAGCCGTGTCCTCAGGTCCTGCATAATGGCAGGATATTAAATATTAATTGGATGAATGTATTGTGTTCCTAATTGGTAGCTTTGCGCCTCTGCCTCAGGTCATTCTTTCTTGTGTGGATCTCTTATCCGTACCACTGCAGGGATTATCTACGTGCTTCAAGAGGAAGGCCTTCTTTCCCTGGGGTACACTCCCGGAGCCTTCCTTGCAGCCTCCGTGGGGAAAATCTCTCCCTCTTTTCTTTGCTCTCTAACTTGCATGTTGGAAACCTTTCAGATGTCCTTGTTACACTGCTTTGCTCTGTCTGACAGCACGTGCTTCTTCCATTTCATGTGTCTCTTTGCCTTCCCAGGGTCTAGCACACGGTTTCGTTCAATAAATACCAGTGAATGAGTGGGTGATGAGCAGATAACGATAAGCTATCCTTCAGTGCCTTCTCTCATTGAAGTACGTACATCCTTGTTCTCTATCTCTTCCACAGACGTGCAAGTTCACTGAGAATAGAGTAGTCAGATTTAGCAGAACTAAACAAAGTCTTACCATATGATCCGGCAGTCGTGCTTCTTGGTATTGACCTAAATGAACTGATAAGTTGTGTTCACACAAAAACTGGTATGCAAATGTTTAAGCAGCTTTATTTGTGATTGGCCGAGTTTGGAAGCAAGCACACTGTCCTTTAGTCGGTGAATGGATACGCTGTGGTCCATCCAGACAGTGGTTGCCAGGGCTCAGGTTATAGGGAGGAGAGGGCTGAATCAGCAGAGCACTTAGGGTTTGCGGGGCCGTGAAGACACTCCAGATGATACTAGAATGGTGGATACGTCACTGTAATATTGATACAACCCATAGAACACACACACAGTAACAGAAGTACCAGTCTATTGGGACATGCTGACAGAAAGGCTGGGCACGTGTTGGGGGACGGGGTATAAGTGTATGGGGACTCAGCGTACTTTCCACTCAATTGTGCTGCTCCCCTAAAATAATTCTAGAAAATGAAGCGTTTTGAAATGAAACGATGGGGAACCCAATTCAATGTGAATTTCAAATACACAGCAAACACCTTGTTAGTGTGACGATGTCCCATGCAGAATGCGTGGTGTGTATGCGTACACAAGATACTTAGGTTCTGCTACCTTTTATTTGTTTGCTTGAATTGAGAGAGAACTTGGGGCCCATGGCTGGCTCAGTCCAAAGAGCATGCCACTCTAGACCTCGGGGTTGTGAGTTCAAGTCCCATGTTGGGTGTAGAGATTTCTTTTTTTTTTTTTTTTTTTAAAGATTTTATTTATTTGTCAGAGAGAGAGAGAACACAAGCAGGCAGAGACAGAGGGTGAAGCAGGCAGAGGCAGAGGGAGAAGCAGGCTCCCTGCCGAGCAAGGAGCCCGATATGGGACTCGATCCCAGTACCCTGGGATCATGACCTGAGCCGAAGGCAGCTGCTTAACCAACTGAGCCACCCAGGCGTCCCTGGTGTAGAGATTTCTTAAAAAAAAACAGGGAGAAGTTATATACCATGAAATTCACCATGAGGAAGTATACAGTTCACTGAGTTTTGGTGTACTCACAGAGGCCTACAAACAGCCCCTATAATGCCACGTGGCACCCCAAAAGGAAACCCTGCACCCATAGGCACTCACTCCTCATTCCTCCCTGCCAGCCCCTGGCAGCCACGGTTCTGCTCTCCATCTCTGTGGATTTGGGTTCCTATTGAAGACCCCTGGAACTTGGTCGGGGGGTGGGGGGGCGTCTCTGCTTCTGCGTCCCCTCACGCAAATACAAGCAGGCCCTTCCCAAGGGCAGAAGGAGGCTCTGTATCCTGTAGTGTCTGCAGAACTCACCTTCAGGACTGAAATAACTTCGAAGTCCCTGCCTTTAAATCTCATGTTGATATTGTGGCACCGTCTGTTGGAATAATCCATAAATTTTCTCCATGTGACACACGCACTGCTGAGTCAGGGACTTTAAGGAAATCCTTGAGTCACAATACTGACAATCACATTTTACTTAGAACTTGTAATTCTGAAAAGAGGCACCAGGAAATTAAGAGTTTGCACCAAAACTCCTTGACATAGCGTGATTTGAGAAAATGTCCTTGGGCACAATCCTGACAGAGACCCGGGTGGGTCCCCTTTGCTCTGTCTTGAGAGCCTAGCCGCTCTGACACCTGTGTGCTGGTTCTTTCATTTGGCAGAGCATAAAAAGCTTGGCTGCAATCAATCACCGCACAGCCCAAGACGTTGAGGATCAGATAAGTTTTATGATAGAAGCATATTTAGGCAGTGATGAATAAATGTGCTTTTTATTCTAAATGTATCACATCTGGATTATACTTTGCCAAAGTATAGTAATGTTGTAATTAAGAATGAATTTCAGTTCTTACAGAATTCAAAACTAACAAGAGCCATGATTAAAAACAGATGAGAGTGACAGTTCACTGAAAAAAACTGGTACTTTTATTTATTTTAAATGTATCCTAAGGAAAAGGCTTGTGGCCACAGTAAAAATACTCTGAGGTTGGAATCAAATATTTTTCCTTAACACTGTTCCTGCCCCCAGTCTGTTCAGAGGGCTTTCCAAGTATCCTGAGTAGAGGAGAGGTTCCTATGCTGTAGATGAGTAAGATATACCCTCTTGGGGGGAGCCTGGCTGGCTCACTCAATGGAACATGCGGCTCTTAATCTCGGGGTTGTGGGTTTGAGCCCCACATTGAGTTTAGAGATTAGTGGCCTGCAAAAAACTTTAGGAACTCCCTTTTTTCTTTAAGGAACTATTTATGAATTTTATATATTTGAGGACAGTTAAAGTAACCTCCATAAACTTGGAGCAATGTGAGTATGTAATAGCATCAACTGTTTCACCCAGTAACTTCCTCACGGATGCCATGCAACAGTCCTGGGACTGCATATGGAACCCCGACCTGCAGACACAATGGGGACGTGTGTAAACCACTGTAAGATAGCAGAAAGTACTTGTGGCCGCATCACTGCAAGGAAGTGCTATACAATCTTGATAAATCATGGTGGCCTGAGCTGTGGCCTGAGCTGTAGGGACTCGATACCCCAGTGTGGGGTGCTGGAGTCCATTCATAGAAGCAGATGCTGGTTTGCAGAGTAAATCATGCTATAGGGTCACACGCTCACTAAGCAGCAGCATGGTGGCTTCTGCCAGTATGGTTTGCCACTCTTCCATGCATTGGCCAGTAAGGAAACAGGAGCCCACATGGATTCAGACAAGGTCGGGCAGCCAAAGGAAGGTCATCATGGTGGCAGCTGTCCATGACTCTTGTCATCTAGGACAACACAGAACTAAATGGGTCAGGGGACAGACACCACATGCTGTGGGTGACTGCGTACAGGGAGATGGAGGACAGATGACCATAAAGTGGGAAATGCCTAACAGCAGCTCCCCAGCAGGGCAATCTCCCCTGGCTCCAGAAAGAATCATAGGATGTTTCACCCGTGGTAGGTCAGGGTGTGGTCAGAGTTGGCCTGTGTGGCCCATGGGGAGACATGCAAAGGGCCAGGACATCAGAGTGTTAGAGGAGGGGATCTGGCCTCCACGACCCATGCTGCACAGTGTGGGTCCTCTTGTCTCCCAGAGGGATTTGTAGTAGTCATTCTACAAGGAGCTTCCAAAGCCGGCATTGGCCAAGGGGGTATCGGGTTTGCGTGGAGCTCTTCGCTCGTGAAAGCTGGGGCCAGAACTCATGGAATCTCGGTTCTCTCTCTCGGCTAGGCATTCCAGCCAGGCGACGGTAACAGCCTGGAGGATAGGCTAGAATCGTTCCTTTGTCTTCTGCCGTCTCCCTTTCCTGTTCTGTCATCCTTTTCATTTCCACATCTGTCCACTGAACACCAGCACCTCGGGGGAATGATGACCATCCCCATCGAGGCCTGAGTGCTGAGTACTTCTCTTGTGTACATCCATCCATCGCTGTTGCCTGTTGCAAGACACCCGAGACTAAGGAGAAGGCAATGATGAGAGAGGTGGTTTGTGGAGGTTTGGGCGGCCAGGTGCCCTAAGATCCCACCAGAAGTGCCCTCCTCTCCGGACTCCCACGTGGTCGTGCAGCTGCAGCCTTTCTGTGTCCAAACGGGGATTTTTCTTTGTTCATAGACTCATGGGTTACCAGAATTCTTGTGCTGCCTTATATGGTAACATGGAAAGCATGGTGTGCATACTTTTTAGTATTTTCAGTTCATTCATTTCATCATTAAATGAGCATTTATCAGGTAACTGTTACATGTCCGGGCATTGAGCTGGATGATGAGGACACAGAGATAAATTTAATGTGTCTCGTTACATAATTAAAATCTCATGATAAATTACTTTGCCATATGTGACTGCAGTTCTACTGTACGTGTGATTATAGCTCTTATCTACAGTGGGTGATTTATAGTGCGTCCCTCATATGCTAATGAAGAAAACCTACAAAACTAGAGCAAATCAGCTAAATCTGTTGAGCTGCTAAGTTACTTGGTTTAATTATGTGGTTAGTCATGAGCATGTCACTGTCCATTGCATTGCTTCCCTTTCTCTGACCTGACTTCTAAGTCATCTGCTAAAAATCAAAAGAAATAGAATTGTATATTTCCAGATCTACTAAGAGAACAGAAACTACTCTAGGTGTTTGAACCAGTGGGAATTTAATTCAGAAAGGGGGTAGAAGGTGATGGAAGTACTAAACAGATAATATGGGAAGGTCAAACAAAGCAGAGAATGACCTCTATGAGCCACTGTCACTTCTAATGGAGGAGGCAGCAATCTCCAGATGCATGGTGTTGGAAACATGATGGAAACTAGAGCCCCAGCTGGCATATGTAGAGGCTCTAGAACCTGGACACCCCTGTGAATCCCTCCCATTGGCCAAACCCAGCTGAAAGCCTGTGGTAGGAGAACCTGGGACCAGCTTGCGGGGATCAGCCCTGGGAGTCATGAGGGAAGGTGGTGCCATAGACTGAATGCTTGTGTCCCCCCACAGAATCCATACATTGAAACCTGACTCCCAACATGAGGATATTTGGAGTTGGGGTCTTTGGGAAGTGATCAGGTCATGAGTGTGGAGTCCTCAAGCATGGGATTAGTGCCTTATAAAAGAGATCCCAAAGAGTGCCCTCACCCCTTCTGCCGTGTGAGGACCCAGAGAGAAGACAGCCATCAGTGAACCAGAAAGTGGTCCTACCCAGACACCAGATCTTCTGGTGCCTTGATGTTGGCCTTCCAGCTCCCAGAACTGTAAGAAATAAATGTTGTGCAAGCCACCCAGCCCGACGGTATGTCCATCACAGTGGCCAGAACAGACTAAGAGGGGCAGGTATAAGCAATGCAGCAAACACACAAAGATTTCTGCCCCTGTGGAGCTCAAGTTTTAGGGAGACATAATAAACAATAGGCATCGTATATTATTTATAATTATATTTTACATTATTATTATACTCTTCATAATGATAATTTTATGCTGCAATGGTTTCTTCTTGAAAAGAGTGGTTAAGTCCCGTGGGAGAAAAGAAGTACAGCAGAGGAAAGGGATCACGAGTATCAGGGTGGGGGCAGTTCCTGGCTTCAGACATGGGGGGCAAGGTAGCTTAGTAGAGAAGGTTGCACCCAAGCCAAGATGGCACCGGCAATACACTGGTTATGTAAAATGCTCCTACCTGCATGTTTTAGGCCCAGGAAACTGCAAGAACAAAGGTAATAAAGGTAAGCAGGCTGTGTTCTCAGATACATTTCTTTCTTTTAAGTCTGAAAGAGGAAAGCAGTATTGGATAAGGTCAGAAAGGGAAGGGGCCACCAGGTAACATGCCATGGAGAGAAGTATGGGCAGTTGTCAAGTAGAATCTTAATAACCTCAGTTTGGCCCAAAAGATGTCAATTGCACCAGCCTAATGGCAGGGTATATTGAACTACACTGTCATATTTCATCTGTAAACGTGAAGATTCACTTAATATCCTGTTAATACTCACTGAATTGTTAATACGTATTCAATACTTATTGAATTGTTCTTTGTCAACAGTGGAAAATTTGATACATAAAACCCTGCCTTCATGGAGCTTACATTCTAATTGAAGAGATCCAGAACCCACAAGTAAATAAAAAAAATGTACAAATAAGTAATACAACCTCAGGCAGATGTGTTAGGAAGAAAGTGAAATAGGGTGAGTAAGTGCAGTAGGGTCTAGTGAGTATGTATAGTACTAGAGATGGAGAAATCAGAACCTGATAAGAACATTTTTCTCAATGTATACAATCCATTTTGTAACTTTCTTTTGGTTATGCTGATGATAGGGAAATGAAAATCTACTCACATACCATGTTTTATGTGTTGAGAATTTTGAGGAAATTTGCTGTTTCTTGTTGCATGACATTCAAAATGCAATACTCATGAAGACTAAGAGTGTCACTATTGCAATCTGCAGAATTATTTTTCCTGGGGCAAAGAATGAGATGGTGACATTTAAGCAGAGAAATGGAGGACGAAGGGAAGAAGCATATAAAAATGTCTTTGGCATGGGCAAGAGCATTTGCTGATCCACCGGAGGTCGGAATCAACGTGAGTTCAGCAAGATGTGCCTTCTGGAGTGGACAGAACGAGGAAAAGGCAAGATCGAAGAGGGAGGAGGCAGATCAGGAAGAGCTGTGTGGGCCACAGAAGAGAGACTGAATTTTATCTATGGTGATGGAAGCCATGGAAGGGTGGGGTGGAGGGGAGAGTAGCGTCATCATCTCCTTTGCACTTTAAGGGCTCACTCTGTTGACACTGTCCAACAGTGTGAAGGTCAAGTGTGAAGGAGAAGGACCCTCTAGACAGTTACTGAAGCAGTAGACAGAAAGAGCAGTGTCAGAGATGACGCAAAATGGTATGGTTGGAGAAATTAGGGCAATGATACGCCCGTAAGAGGCAGACCGAACGGTTTGGGGACACTAAGGATGCTATTTGCCCTTTTAGTTTTGTGACTGTTTCCTTCATGGTGCAGAAGCTGTTTGTTTTGAAATATTCCCAATAGCTTATTTTGCCTCAGAAGACATAACGTAAAAAATGTCACTATGGCTAATGTCAGAGAAATTACTACCTGTGCTGTCTTCTAGGGTATTTATGGTTTTGGGTCTCACATTTAGGTCTTGAATCCATTTAGAGTTTATTTTTGTGTGTGGTGTAAGAAAGTGGTTCGGTTTCATTCGTTTGCATGTAGCTGACCAGTTTTCCCAACACCATTTCTTAAAGAGACTGTCTTTTTTCCCATTGTATATTCATTCCTCCTTTGTCGAAGATTAATTGACCATAGAGTTTGGGTTTATTTCTGAGTTTTCTGTTCTGTTCCATTGATTTGTGTGTCTGTTTTTGTGTCAGTACCATACTGTCTTGATTATTACAGCTTTGTGATATAACTTGAAGTCTATAATTATGATGCCTCCAGCTTTGTTTTTCTTTTTCAAGATTGCTTTGACTGTTTGGGGTCTTTTGTGGTCCCATACAAATTTTAGGATTGTTTGTTCTAGTTCTGTGAAAAATGCTTTTGGTATTTTGATAGGGATTTCATTAAGTCTGTAGATTGATTTGGGTAGTACGGACATTTTAAGAATGTTTATTCTTCCAATCCATGAGCATGGAATGTCTTTCCTTTTTTTTTTTTTTCCTTGCATCATCTTGAATTTCTTTCATCAATGTTTTATAGTTTTCAGACTATAGTTCTTTCACCTCTTTGATTTAGTTTATTCCTATTTTATTTTTGTTGCAGTTGGAAATGGTATTGTTTTCTTAATTTCACTTTCTGCTGCTTTGTTATTAGTGTATAAAAATGCCACAGATTTCTGTACATTGATTTTGTATCCTGTGACTTTACTGAATTAATTTATTAGTTCTGGTAGTTTTTTGGTAGAATCTTTAGAGTTTTCTATATATGGTATGTAAAAGGCAACCCATTGAATGGGAGAAGATATTTGCAAATAACATATCTGACAAAAGGTTAGTATCCAAAATCTATAAAGAACTTATACAACTCAATACCAAAACCTCCCACAAATAATCCATTTAAAAATGGACAGAAGACATGAACAGACATATGAACACACCTATAGATGGCCAGCAGACACATGAAAAGATGCTCAACATTATTCTTTATCAGGAAAATGCAAATCAAAACCACAATGAGTACCACCTCACACCTGTCAGAATGGCTAAAATCAACAACACAAGAAACAACACGTGTTGTTGAGCATGTGGAGAAAAGGGAACCTTTGTGCACTATTGGTGGGAATGCAAACTGGTGCAGCCACTGTGGAAAACAGTATGGAGGTTCCTCAAAATGTTAAAAATAGAGCTACCCTATCATCCATCAATTGTACTTGTAGGTGTGTATCCAAAGAATAAAAACTCTAATTCCAGGGGATATATGTGGGGCACCTGGGTGGCTCAGTCAGTTAAGTGGCTGACTTTAGCTCAGGTTTTGATCTCAGCGTCCTGGGATCAAGCCCTGCATCAGGCTTCTTGCTCAGTGGAGAGTCTGCTTCTCCCTCTTTCTCTGCCCTTCCCTCTGCTTGTGTGCATTCTCTTTCTCAAATAAATAAAATCTTTAAAAACAAACAAATTGTAAAAACAAACAAAAAACACAAGGGATACATGCACCCAGACGTTTATTACAGCATTATTTAAAAGAGCCAAGATATGGAAGCAGCCCAAGTGTCCATCAATTGATGAATGGGTAAAGAAGATGTGGTATATGTAAATAATGGAATATTATTCAGCCACAAAAAAAGAAAGAAGTCTTGCCAATTGCAATGACGTGGATGGAGCTAGAGAGTATGATGCTAAGCAAAATAAGTCAGAGAAAGACAGATACTATATGATTTCACTCACATGTGGAATTTAAGAAACAAACAAATGAGCAAAGGAAAGAGAGATGTAAAGCAAGAAGCCGACTCTTAACTATAGAGAACAAACTGATGGTTCCTAGGCGGGGAGGTGGGTGGGTGGGGCTGGGTTAAATAGGTGATGGAGATTAAAGAGTGCACTTGTGTTGAACACTGAGTAATGTAGGGAATTGTTGAATCACTATATCGTATACCTGAAAGTAAATAACACTGTAATGTTAACTGCACTAAAATTAAAATTAAAACCTTTAAAAAAAACATAAAGAGGCAGAACCAGAAAAAGAAGGAGGAGGAGGAGGCTATTTGCCCGGCAGTTGGCCTGTGTTTCATACCAGGGGTTGGCAAAAAGCCCAGGTAGTGAATATGTTAAGCTTGGTGGATCGATCATAAGGTTTCTGTTACAACTATTCAAGTGTGTCACGTAGTGTGAAGGCAGCGTAGATGATACGCAGATGTATGGTAGTGGCTGTGTTTCAATAAAACTTTATTTACAGAAACAGGCAGGATATTTAGCCCTTGGGGTATCATTTGCTGACCCCTGTTTTAGACTCTGGGATCACCTGTAAAGTCTCCTGACCTCTGCTCCGTGGATGAGATTGTGACCATATGCACTGGCCATCTGCCTGTCTAGGGGTCCACGTTTCTAGACATTTAAAGCTGGTCATCAACCTCTCCTCTTGACTTCTGACCTGTGGCCGCTTAGTCTCCTGACTATTGGGATCCTTTTGAGTGTTTCACTGGGTTAATATCATTTTTCTTAGTGTTTACTTTTTACTTACAAATCTTTTACTTCTGTGTAAGATTTTAACGCTAGCCTTTAACTTCATGTCTTTACAAAGAATGTCATGGGGGAATTTTCCTGCCTTTCCATTTATTTCATCTTTCCACTAAATCCTTTTGCTCATTTTCGGTGTTAAAAGGATGGTCTGATGCAAAATGCATGGACTTTGGAGTCGGTGGACCTGGATTTGGATAACAATTCCACACATACCACTGTGTGTATTGGGCAAATGGCAGAATTTTTCTGAGCCTTCATTTCTTCATCTGTAAGACTCAGAGAAGAATATTTCTTTTGCAGTCTCATTAATATTAAATGATCATCCTAACATACCAGGGAACATAACAACTAAGGACTTCTTTCTTTACAAAAATGAACTCAAATGAGAGGGTGCTGAACCCCATGGAAAATGCTAAGATTTGTGAAACTTCTAGTTAATACTTTATTGCCTTGTATTTTCATAAAGATTCAGTGACTTTTTAACTTAACTATATCTGAACATTATGCAAAAAATATTAGTATATACTTAGAAAAGATAATTAACTACTTGATTATTCTTATAGGGAGTACAATCTACAAAGCAGGAAAACCACATTTTTTTTTTTAAAGATTTTATTTATTTATCTGACAGAGAGAGAGAGAGATCACAAGCAGGCAGAAGCAGGCAGAGACAGAGGAGGAAGCAGGCTCCCTGCCGAGCAGAGGGCCCGACGCGGGGCTTGATCCCAGGACCCTGAGATCATGACCTGAGCCGAAGGCAGAGGCTTTAACCCACTGAGCCACCCAGGTGCCCCAAAAACCACATTTTTAAAAATTATGTCTGTCAGCATACAGTACGTCATTAGTTTTTGGCGTAGTGCTCCAGGCAATAGGTGCCCTCCTTAATACCCGTCACCAGGATCACCCATCCCTGCACCCCCAAAACCACATCTTCTAAATTTTTCTTCAGATGTCATACTGGGGTGCCTGGTCGGTGCTGTCAGTTAAGCATCTAACTCTTGGTTTCAGCTTATGTTGTGATCTCAGGGTCATGGGATCTGACTCCTTGTTCAGTATAAATTCTGCTTAGGATCCTCTCTCTCTTGGCCCCTCCCCCCTTCTCTCTCTCTCAAATAAACAAACAAACAAATAAATAAATATTTTTAAAAATATCATACCAGGGGTGCCTGGGTGGCTCAGGTGGTTGGGTGTCTGCCCTTGGCTCAGGTCACGATCCCAGGGTCCTGGGATCCAGCCCCACATTGGGCTCTCTGCTCAGCGGGGAGCCTGCTTCTCCCTCTCCGTCTGTTTCCCTCTTGCTCTCTGTCTCCCTCTCTCTCTCTGTCTCTCACAAATAAATAGATAAAATCTTTTTTAAAAAGTGCTCATTTGGGGCCCCTGGGTGGCTCAGGTGGTTGGGTGTCCAACTGAATTTCAGCTTGAGTCATAATCTCAGGGTCGTGGGATTGAGTCCCACACTCTGCACGGAGCCTGCTTGGGATTCTCTCTCTTCCTCTTCCTCTGCTCCTCCCCATCCCTCACCCCGCAACCATTTGTGCACTCTCAAAAAAAGGTCATACCAATTTATGGGAACAATAGGAAAAGTGAGTCGTTCTTTAGGGACAGAGTTTTTTTTTTTCAATTTTATATATTTGTTTGAAAGAAAGAGAGAGCTTGACAGGGGAGGGGCCAAGGGGAAGGGAGAGGCACAGTGAGCCCCACGTGGGGCTAGATCTCATGACCTGAGATAATGACCCGAGCCAAAACCAAGAGCTGGTGGCTCGACCAGTTGAGCCATCCAGGTTTCCCAAGACAGAGATTTTTAATACAGTGAAATAGGTATCATTTACCAAACTCAAAACATTTTAAGCCATCTCTTAGCACTTCATAAATAGATATAAAGACAGCTCTTGCATTTTGCAGCTATAACCATATACATTATAATAATCTCATAAAAAGCACCATGCATTTTATTTTATGCTTTCCTAGTGGGCCATGTTAATGGGCATACAAGTCCTACAAACCCAGCTAATAATGATCCCGCAACGTCTTTATGTTCTCAGTTTCATTATTTTGAACGAACACTTTATTTTTCACTTAGATTTCACATTTGCTAGGTTAGTCATTTGGTACAAAAAATAAAAATCAATACAGTCAGTCAATGTGATTGTAAAGTCTGGGATGATGGTTCTAGAATTGCTTTTAAAACATCTTCTGGAACTCTTATAAGATTGGGAATAAATAATGGCGGTACATTCAGCCGAGGGACAGAAAATCCATCCGAATTGTAACCAGGTGGCAGCAGTGGTCCTACGTGACCCCAGAGTAGAGCTGAGGAGGATTCGAATGTCAAGTTTGAAAGTGTTAGTGAGGACACTGGTCAAGTTAGAAAGCCCCAGTGTAAGGATTTCAAGGAGAATGAATCTCTTAATTTGTTTTTCCAGCTTTTGCTTTATTTTATAGAGTAAAATTATAGAGCAAAAATTAGCTCTATAAATATTTTTTTATATTTATATATATTTTATATATAAAAATAGCTCTATAAATATTTTATAGAGCTTTATTTTATAGAGCTCTTCTTTCCATCCTTCGTCTTAAACAGGATTTTAGCATCTTGTGACAACTGTGGGCTCCTTTCTTACATTATCTCCTGTCTTTGTGGAAGGTGCCAGAGGGTAGGGAAGTTAGGCTGGCCCATAGAATAAAGCAGACATCAGACAGGAGACAGTGATCTTCCCCTGAACATGATCGCGGCCCTTAGTCCCTTCTGGTGACTTTTCTGAATTGTTGGTACTGTGTATTGGTTGACTCTGGCCGCAGGGGAAACTGCCAACCCCCTCAGACTCTGCACATTTCTTCGACTACCATTCAGGCTTTGGACTTTAATTTCTATGGAACTTTGGGCTGACTTGTAACAAAAGTTTCTTGACTTCGAAGAGTATATAATTCAACTGATGAGGAAAGAGAAAAGGAAAAATATGTGTTGAATCAAATAGGTGAACATCTACCACGCACTTGAAGACAAAAGTAAATATGTTTTACCTCCTGCAGCAAATCTACTCTGTCTCCGTGATTCCTTCTGTCCCTCAGCCTTGCAGCTGGAACAGGAAGATCATGAGGATTGGGACCAAGGGCTCCCTGTCCCCAAGCAGAACTGAAGACCGCGGGCATGTGTCCGGCTGGGCTCGGGGTCTCTGCACAGGGGAGAGAGTCACATTGTGACGGCTCTGTTGAATGCTGGCTCCCAAAGGACTGTCCTCCCTGCTCCGTGTGGTGAGGGAGTGCCCACACCCAGCTAGTGTTCTCTGGGTGAGATGTCTCCTCTCATGTGGAGCGACCTTCTGTCAGTGGGGCCTTGGGGACCGATCCATGTACTGCTGTCGTTGCTCCTTAGCTGAACACCACGCAGGGGTTGATGTATTTGTTGCTTGTCCTTCCTAGATTCCTCAGTGCCAGGGCAACTCTTCCCACCGTGAAGAGTCAATGCAGAGAACTGTGGGTAGTTTGAATGACAATGTCCCCTTCTGATGGCACCTCTGGTGAAAGAAGGTAAATTCCACCCGGGAGCAACTATCCCATGCTGCTGGGCTCTTGTCACAGCGAAGCACTGGTCTCTAGAGGCCCCGTGACATTTCTGCCTGATAGTCCCATTCCACGTGGGTCAGCTCTGAGTCAGTGCCCAACAGGGTGGAGAGCACCCACCAAGTCTTAGCTGTTTGAATGAAATGGGGGGGAGTGGTTCAGGAAGGCAGCTGATGTGGCTCTGGGGCATCTCTGCTTTCCACAGGGCTAGCTCCTCCTTTGTGAGAAAGTTTATCTCCCACTCTCCCACCTGAAGCAATACCTCTGGCTCAGCAGTGCCCTTGCTTCCCAGGGGTCCTCCTAAATGCCAGGGCCTGGTTCACTGATGGTTGGCCGACATGAAACCCAGCACTGTCCCCTGGGCTGCTGTGTATGTTCAGTCTGAGTCGCAGGCAGGCATATCCCAATGTGGGCAGAACTCAAGGCCGTTTTCACAGCTTCGGCCAAGAATCACCACGACGAATGCCGTTTTCTTTGACTCATCCTTGGAGGGTTGCCACGTAGACACCTACCAACATTGCGCTCTGACAGAGTCACATGGCTCACCAACCCGGGCGACCCCAAGCAAGGCCCCCTCTTCTGTGAGACCCAGTGCAAGGGAGCTGCCCCATCGCCCCAGCGCCACCTAGCGATGGGTGTCTCCGGACTGGCAGCTCACCACCAGGGCTGTTGAGTGCCCTTCGATTGCTGCCAAGAACATTCATTGCTTTTGAACTTACTCAACGTGACATCAGTCACGCTTGAAAGGCTCTCAACAGGAAGCACAAAATCATGGCTGGTAACAAAATGACCCCAGAAGACCAGTAATGGTGTCCACTTGCATTCAGGTATGCAAGTTCAACCCTTCTACAACACAAGCTCATTCTTGTTCTTTTCTTTTCTTTTTTTTTTTTTTAATTTTATTTATTTATTTGACAGAGAGAGAGAGATCACAAGCAGGCAGAGAGGCAGGCAGAGAGAGAGGGGGAAGCAGGCTCCCCGCTGAGCAGAGAGCCCGGTGCAGGGCTCGATCCCAGGACCCTGAGATCATGACCTGAGCCGAAGGCAGAGACTTTAACCCACTGAGCCTCTAAAGACCTCATTCTTAAGACGCATTGGAAGTAGAAAAATTTACCAGCTGAATGTTTATTTAAAAGAGGAGCTCAAGCAATAGGAAAGTGCAAACTGTAGGGCCAAATCTTATTAGCTAGAACAACGTGGACATTTCTGCCTATAAAGTAACCTCCAGGACAGTGGAGACTTCATTGTGTCCATTATTGTGTGATAGTGTCTAGGACATTGCTTGAAACATAGCCAGGGGCTCAGATCTTCACCGAATGGATGGATATTATTGAACTTGTTGCTAGGGAGGTAAAGCCCCAAATCATGGGGCTGGGGGAGGGAAGCAAATGAGAAACAAAGAAACCTATTGAGTTCTACTTCCCTTCTACCTGGCACAAGAGAAGGCAAGTGGATGGAGAGCGATGCTATCTTCATTCCTCCCCACCGGCGGGGCTCCTTCCGGTAATTGATAGAGGGGAAAATGTCAGTAAGGTAGAGTTTGTTGGAAGGGGCCTGAGGAGGCCTTACCTGGGAGTGAGTGGGTAGCAGGAGCGATTTGCAACCTTCCCGAGAGAGAGAGAGAGAGAGAGAGAGAGAGAGAGAGAGAGAGGAGAGGGACAGGGGGAGGGTTTACCTTGGCAGGAAGTCTTACCGAGGCCATTTGAAAAGGGAGTGCAGTGAAGGCGGGGTAGGGTGGAGATCCGGAAGTACAAACTGGAAGAACTAGAAGAATCTTCCTATGGGTTCATGTTGAATTACAGCCATCATCTACGCCCTCATTTAAGAATCCCGCCTCTCTCTTGCTCCTTTGTATGGGATTATGGATACACTGCAGCCTTAACTGAAGAACATGTGTGTTCGTTTGGTTTTTCTGAGAACTAGACTACTCCTTGGATTTTGCCATGTGAGGACTGGTCACAGCAGTGGTTTTCAAGGGGAGCATTTTTTTCCCCTGAGGGAACACTGAGCAACGTCCTGAGACATTTTTGGGTTCTCCCGCGGGCATGCTGCGGGACACCTACGGAGCACAAGACAGCTCCTACAGCAAAGAACCATCTGTCCGAAATGTCAGTGGTGCCGATGTTCTGAAACTGTGCATTTCTCAACATTTTCAGCGAATTCCCGTTATTTTGCTCAAAAACACAGTTTGGATTTAGGAACAAATACTTTTCTTGATTCTCAACTGTGGTGGGATCTGAACGACCTGGAGGCTTTAGAAAATAGTGATTCCTGGGGCGCCTGGGTGGCTCAGTCTGTGAAGCCTCTGCATTTGGCTCAGGTCATGATCCCGGGGTCCTGGGACTGAGCCTCACAGCGGGCTCCCTGCTCAGTGGAGAACCTGCTTCTCCCTCGCACTCTGCTGCTCCCCCTACTTGTGCTATCTCCCTGACAAAGAAATAAATAAAATCTTTAAAAAAAAAAAAAAAAAACACACTGATTCCTAAGCCACCCTAGACCAATTAAATGAAGATGTCTGGTGCCAGGGCCTGGGCATGTTCATTTTTAAATGAATTATTGTCACCGGCATTGGGCAGCCCTGGCTCAAATGATGGAACACAGGAAACCCAGACGACCCACAGCTGATCTGTCATATCTGCATGGGAAGTACCTACAAGTAAAATGGTACAGTTCTTCTACTTCCACAAGAAGGTACATCCTGTGTGCCTGCTGACATTTTGGAAAAGATTTTCTTTCCCTTCGATAAGGAAAAAGGTGCTTTAAAGTGATGTTCCTGCTCTCAGAAACATAATTGTGGAATAGAGCAAAAATATTTACTTTTTGTTCTTTTTAAAAAGATATTATCTATTTAAGAGAGAGTGTGCATGAGTGGGGTGAGGGGGAGGGGCAGAGGGAGAAACAGACTCCCCACTGAGCAGGGAGCCCAATGACGTGGGGCTCCATCCCAGGACTCTGGGATCATGACCTGAGCCAAAGGCAGACACCTAACCGACTGAGCCGCCCAGGTGCCCCTACATCTTTATTTTGGTGTGTTGATAGCAATGCTTAACTTCTAAGTCCATTTCTTTATGGTGACCAATTCAGTGACATAGAAATGCAACATCAGGGGCGCCTGGGTGGCTCAGTCATTAAGGATGTGCCTTCTGCTCAGGTCATGAACCCAGAGTCCTGGGATCGAGCCCCGCATTGGGCTGCCTGCTCAGGGGGGAGCCTGCTTCTCCCTCTCCCACTCCCACGCTTGTGTTCCCTCTCTTGCTGTGTCTCTCTCTGTCAAATAAATAAAATCTAAAAAAAATAAAGAAATGCAACATCATCCTCATCATCACTGATTTATAGAGTACTGCATGGTATCAGTGTGCTAGACTGCAGTCTAAACGGGAGACCATTATTATAATTTCCCTATAAATAAAAAGCGAGACATAAAATCCTATGGATGAATGATTTAAAACCAACATCTAGGATAGTTGTGGTTTAGATGTAAACATTCTGATTTTTGATTGGCTTGTTAGTTTATTTACTTCCTTTCCACTAACTTAGTGAAAGTGTGCAAGTGTTATGTTTCTTTTTTTTTTGTTAGGAGGTTAGAGAAAGAAGCAGAAGTTCATGTGTTAGTTAGGATTCTCCCGAGAACCAGAACCATTAGAAAACAGGTAGACTGGGGCGCCTGGGTGGCTCGGTGGGTTAAGCGTCTGCCTTTGGCTCAGGTCGTGATCCCAGGTCCTGGCTTTGAGCCCTGAGTCAGGCTCCCTGCTCACCCGGAAAGTCTGCGTCTCCCTTTCCCTCTGCCTCTTACCCCTGCTGGTCCTCTCTCTCTCTCTCTCTCTCTCTCTCTCTTGCTCACTCTCTCTCAAATAAATAAATAAAATTAAAAAAAAAAGGAAAACAGACAGATTGATAAACACATAAGCAGACAGATAAACAGACAGAAGAGTTGAGTCATGTAGTACTGGACACTGGCCAGTGCCACCATCAGCTGTCAGGAAGCCGGAGAGCCAGGGAAGCCGGGGGTGTAATTAGGTCCAAGTACCAAGACATCAGAATTGGAGGGTGGGCGGTGTAAGTCTTGGTCTGAATCTGAAAACCGAAGACCCAGGCGTGCTCATGTCTGAGAGCAGAAGGCAGGAGTCTCCGCTCAAGCAGGGACAGAGAGAAAATGCCTTTCCTGCGCCCTTTTGTTCCCACCAGGCTCTCACCAGACTGGATGAGGCCCACCCATCTTGGTGAGAGCCATCTTAACTCAGCCTGCTCTTTCAAATGCCCCTCTCTTCTGGAAACATCGCGACAGATACACCCAGGAATAACATCTACCAGCTTTCTGGTGTGTGCCTTAGCCCAGGCACGTTGACGCATCAAGTCAGCCGTCACAGTTCATGTATCATATTCGTAAACGGTCTTCCAGTAGCACGAAAAAGTCAGTTTTTCCCTTACCTCGACCGGTAGTCTTCCCTAAAATGAGTCTTTTCTAAAAGTCACCCAAGGAATTGACAAGGGAGGTGAGTCTAACAAACAGGGAAAACAATTCCATCATGTAACAGGAGCACAAAGACCTCAAGTGGCAGATGGAGCTAAAAATTGAGGTTAGGTGTTATCTGCTGAAAATATAGGTTCAGGACTTAGGTTTCCCTAATATTACATTACTACAAACCTGCCTCAAATCCATGAATCTGAGGAAGGCTGCGGTACTCTAGTCACTGATGTTCAGGCTTGTGATGCTCTTTTAATTCCCTCAATTATATTCATGCTTGCTCCCCATGTGATCTCATTCAGCCCGTGGGTTTGAATGTATGACGATCGTCAGATCTTTATCTACCTGCAGCATGAGGAGCTGACAGGCAGAATGTGCCCTGACAGTAGGCAGCCCCTGGCCCACGGGAGACCGTACTGCTGACCGTGGATTCCACGTGTATCTCTCCTATTTTCCCAGGAAGCCGGCATCCCCTGTCTTCTGCATTTTACCTTCTAGTCTTTGCTGACAGTGACCGGTTGTTTTACCAGGGAGTAGAAGCCCTTCATTCCCTGGATCACCATTGAAACATTCCCATCTGTTCCTTATTATTCTCGAGAATAACATTCAATGACGAAACCCTATTCTTCTCTAACTTCGCGCTCTGAAAAAAACGAATTGCTTTTTGACTGATTCTTTCAAAGAATACCTCATTTCATATTGTTACAGAAGCCTTGGATCCCGAATCGTTGCTCCATTGAACACATTGTGTCTGGCACTGTTATTTTTACTTCATTATATTTTTTAATTAAATTTCAGGAACATAGAGTTGGGTAAATTATAATTCCCAGTTCATCGCGTTTTCACCGTTGTTCCAAATATGGCCCATTTTACATGTGCAACGAGCTATCGAATGTGTTATTGTTAATAGTGTGATAGATCCCAGCAGATCCCATTACTGGCAAGAAAAGCTAGGTCTTTTATAATCAACCGGTCCTCCCGCTTTGTCTACCAGGACCCTGCAAGCTAGGTCAACTACTTCCTTTCCTCTTTAAAATACATTTGTTGCGTATATACGCTCACTAATAAATACATTTTGTATTCTAGTCCTATTTCACTTCCAAGCGAGGCTATCCCGCCATATGCATTCTCTTGGCAACTGTTTTCACTTCCTGCTGTATGGCTACGGTTGATCTTAATACATCTCGGTAGCTGATTTAGTCAGACTTTCCTCTGTCGCCAAGAGAAAGTGTAAAAGAACATCCACTCTGCTCTTCGTTTAGGTATTCTTTTTCGGAGCACTAGTGATGCTTAACCTTTCTTCATACATCCTTTAGAAATCTGTGTTTCCTCATCTGGCCGGGCCTAGTCAGAGCTTTTTCTTACTTTTCTCTTGATCCGTTTGTGTCCTGTTTTCCTAATGATTTATAGGAATTCATGCTCTGGTCTTCATTCTAACGTATTGTCAGTTGTGTGTACCCTGAAAATAGCTTCTTCTACTCTGGAATGAGTCTCTTTTCTTTCTTGAAGATGTTTCCAATGGACAATATGTCTTAATTTTAACATAACTGAATCAATCAGTGTTTTGTTTTGGTGTTTAGCTAATGCATTCTGTGTTTTATGTGAGAAATCTTTCCCTAGTCCTGGGTTCATCTTTGGTCTGACTCTGGGTTTGTTCTCTCTTGTTAGACAACAGTTTGAGCCCTTCCTTCCTCACTTCTCTGGGCCTAATTCAGGTTTTCCCGAGGGAGGGTGGGACAAATCAGTATTACCTTCTGAGGCTTTCAGCTTCACGTGGCTTCACCTGGGGCAGAACTTCAGGCCTAGTTCCTGCTGTCTTGAGTCTGGGGGCCCACGTTGGTGCTGCCTCCCAGCCCTTGGCGGCCCCTTGTAGGCAGCTACAACCCGGCTTGCTGCAATCAGGCAGCCAGATTGCATGCTGGGAAGCAGAGCCGAGCGTGGTGTGAAGAATTTCCATGTCTTTCAGATCACTGGTTGATGGAGGCTGCGGTGAGGGCAGGAGGTTGATGCAGGCACGAGAAAACTGTCGACGGTGACAGAGATGCTCTACATCACAACTGTATTGCTGGTTACACAACTGCATGCTTTAAGGGTCATCGATTGTCCCTTTAAAATCGGTGAATTTTATGTCCCACTTAATTCTATTTTATGTATATTTACGTGAAAGTTGACTAAAAAAGAGTTAAATAAGGGAGGAAAAAAGCGTATAATTCAACTCCCCACAAGGTAATGTAGCAAACAAACCCTGAGTTTTAAAGAAGATGTTTAAAATCAGGTCGCGTGTTTGACCAGGTGTCAAAAATGACTCTGGTGGTCACACCTGCTGTGTGAGTTCTTTCTAGATCCTATTCTGGGTTGAAATGCTTATCTTGAATACTCTGGGGGAAGCAGATGGCAGTTGCCCTGGGTGTTTTCCTCTGTCATCATTTGTATATCACCCGTATGTACCCGTATCATTTCTGTCTCATAAGCTGTTTTGATAAATCATTTTGGAAAGTGGACTTGGTTCTCATGTTCGGAAACTAACACCTACTTCCGAAGTCACTGGAACATCATTCTTACCTTTCCTTTAATGGCAACAGACCTCTAGACTACAGGATGATCGCTCAAATGGGTGGTTCTCCACAGGGAGCAGTTTTGCCACACACACCCCCGCCCCGGACTCAGGGGACACGTGGTTCTATCTCGAGACATAACAGATGGTTGGGGTGAGTGAGACGTTGCTGACTTCAGGGGGTGGAAGCCAGCTAACCGCCCCCGGCACAGGGAAGGGTAGCTCCCCACTGCCGATCACCAGCCCAAAGTGTCAGTTGTGCCGGGGTGGAGAAACCCTGGTATAAAGTTTGTACTAAATAAAAGAGGGGCGTCTGAGTGGCTCAGTTGGTTCAGCATCTGCCTTCGGCTCGGGTATGATCCTGGGGTCCTGGGATCGAGTCCTGCATCAGGCTCCCTGCTCAGCAGGAAGCCTACTTTTCCCTCTGTCTCTACCCCTGCTCATGCTCTCTCTCTCTCTCTCTCTCTGGCTCTCAAATAAATAAAATCTTTTTTAAAAAATTAAAAAAAAAATAGCAGAGTAGTTAAAAGCCAAAACAAAACTTATAAATTCACTGCTCCATACTGTAAATGTTCTACCTTGCCTAGTTTGAGTACTCGTTACTTATTGAAGGACTGTACCTAGTCCTTTTGAAATATTCTCTTAAAGTAATCTGGGGAGTTGGTTTCTGCTGAGATCTCTATTTTACAAGAGGCAGACCTAGAGAGTAAAGAAGCTAAGGAATCTGTGTAGCAGACACATTCCTTGGGGCATGTCGATGGCTCAGTCCTGCAAACTTCTGACTCTTGCTTTTGGCTCAGGTCGTGATCTCCGGGTGCTGAGATTGAGCCCCGGTTTGGCTCTGTGGCGGGTTCTGTGCTCAGTGTGGAGTCTGTTTGAGATTCTGCCCCTCTGCCCCTGCTGCTCATTCTCTCTTTCCCTCTCTCTCAAATAAGTAAGTCTTTTGACATTCTGCCCCTCTGCCCCTGCTGCTCATTCTCTCTTTCCCTCTCTCTCAAATAAATAAGTCTTTAAAAAAGGGGGGCGACACATCCCTTGTTTCTGCAACTCAAATTCCAATACTGGGTTGATTCCAAGCCGATACTGTTCACCCATCCTAGTCTTCAAACAGTATCATTCCTCATAATCCCTTCCTGTCTGAGTAGGCAATTATGATAGTCCTAACTGAAAAAAATTTCCAGACATAATTATAATTTCCCTTGATTTTTTGGGTGGGAGCTGGATAAAACCTCTACCTAGGGCAAAAAGTCTTCGACACGAAATTAATAATAAAAGTGTGCATGTAGTTCTTAGAAACCAGGAAAGGACTTACTTCTTCTCATTTCTTCCATGGTGCACATTGCCAGGAAACAGTCATTCACGCATCGATGCCCTGCTAATGTGAAGAGGTGACCAGCTCTGGTTGCGATTCACTGGCCTGAGCTGTATCAGGGATGCAGTACATGTCCGCCTGTGTGACTGCCCGCAACTGCACAGTTTTCCTAGCACAGTCCTCACGTTACGGATCTCAAGATGTTGAAGATAAATTTCTCACAGATGAATGCTGCTCGACTGTCCTCATCCAGAATGGTAGCTTCTAATTATTTGCAGAACAAAAAGAGAGGGTTTGAACACATGTCTGTTCCTTCCCTCGAGGTCTTCTTTGAGCAGAGAAGTTGTTATAATGTCAGAGTAGTTTCTCTACATGGTGCACTATCCAGAAGGACCAGAGGAAAAAAACAGCCACTCGGAATCCTACTGAAGCACCAGGACAATTCCATTTACCGTCTTTGATATCTACCTGTTGTCCATCTGTGTCCCAGGGAAACACAGAGCCCTGAGGAAACAGAGCAGAGGGAGCCCCTGGCCTTGGCATTCCTGCTCTGGCACTCAAAGCCAAGATTTTGTGGGAAAGGGAGTATGTGTGTGTGAAGAAGGGGTGGGCGTTACGAAGTACAGAAGCACTTGGATGGAGAAGAAGAGGGAAGGGGATGACCTTGGATTTCTGACTCGGTGACATGCCCCAAATTCAAGAGTTGAGAATATTCTCCAGTGGGAGCCAGTTAGCCACTGTTGAAAATCCCGCAAATAAACCCAAACTTTGTTTTTGTTTCTGTTCTGTTTTGGTCCTGCAGGATACGTTTTTCCCTCTCAAGTCCCTGCGGATTCAGAAGAGCAATGCGTGTTCATGTCTCAGTTGCACTCATTGGTCTGTTCACATGATGTCAGAGAATCACGGTGCTTCCTTCTCGCTCTTAAATGTGCTTATCTTAGTCTCTTGACTCCAGGTTCATCATGTATAAAGTGGCCACTTGAAAGGGTCTCCGTTGAAAGGCTCTTCTTCCCCCCCAACACTGTAGTAGATAACACCTGGCCCTTTCCCTGCATTAGTTTTCCCTGGTGGTGAACTTGATTCATATGGTCTCATATTTTGCAAGCGATGTGTAAGCTGCAGAGGTTCTGAACAAAAGGTTCTTTGAACAAAACTCACACACTGTTGGCCCTCGTCATTCCGTGTTGTAGTGAATAGGTTGAGAGGTGATTAAAGGGGCACTTAGGTGGCTCAGTTGGTAAAGCAGCTGCCGTCCGCTCATATTATGATCCCAGGGTCAGGCTCCCTGCTCAGCCGGGAGTCTGCTTCTCCCTTTCCCTCTGACCTTCCCCTCTCCCCGTTTGTGCTCTCTCTCAAGTAAATAAATAAATAAATTTTTAAAAAGTGTTTAGAAGCTAAGAAAAAATTCATTTGAAGACTACTGTGCTCATTTCTATAATTTAGTTTAGTGTGATTGCATTTACACAGGAAAGCCTTTCTGTGCTTCAATCCACGCTGACATAAATCTAGTTAGTCTTTATTGAGAACACTGCATGATCGTCCTAGTCAGATTCATGCTTTAGAGCTGACAATTTAGTCCTAAAATTAGGTTATCACAGATGGACTCTGTGGCTGCACTTTATTAAAGTGGCCAGCAGGTGGCGCTGTTTCCCGTTAAACGCTGCCTTTGTAATTTCTCAAAGCTCTCCAAATCTGTGGAGATTTGGTCTATGGTGTTTACAGTGGCTCCAGGTAAATTTCAACAGGCTGGAAACATCAAAGAAGAAAAAAACCCACTTAAGTCTTTAAACAGAATAGAATTTCAGTATTTCCAAGGAGCACCTGTAGATTTCTTTGCATGTTTAGGAATGCACACAATAAAAGTATGATTGTTTTTTAGAACTTCCTTTTAAGAAAGCTTTAAGAATGTGATTTCACAAAATTTTAAATGTGAATTTCACTGAAAAATTCCTTATTTCACATGAAAACTAGGCCACTGAGAAGAGGGAAATGAGGTTTTTTTAAAGTTATATTATTTAAGGTTCAGTAAAAATTATGTAATTTCAATTTATTTTAATGTGCTTATGATTCTCAAAATATATGCTGGGGGCAAATCAGTGATATTGTGGTCATGTCGAGAACTGGAAATACACAAGTTACTTTTTATATTTTAAGTAGTTTTCTGCATTTGACTATTAAGTAGCACTTAATGTATGGCTATATGTGTTGGGTTTCCAAAACCTAGTGTTCCTGGCATCAGTAAGACACTAAAATTAACAGAGCCCATTAAATGTGCTAAAGCTAAACATTCCTGGTGATAGGTACTGGGAGGAAAAAATCATTCACAGTTGAATATCACAATCACTATAGTGTGGATCCTTGGAACACAAAACATGCATATTGATACATTTTACTTTTTAGTAGTTCTTTTAATTTTAGTAATTATTACAGTAACAGATTAAAACTTGAGTGATGACTTAGTCTACACTAGGCATGCACAACAGGTGCCAAATTTAATACTAATTGAAAGATTGCTGGTGGCTTTGTGGGAGGAGAGGCAAAAGGGCAGGGAGACAAGCTCATGAAAAGAAGGAATAGCTTGAAATCATGTTATTTGACCACCCTTTGTGTATTTTGTCCAGAAAAATTTTAAATTTCATTCAACTATTCTTCAGTGCACAAAACTAATAGCAGTTTTCTGATGCTTCCTAGTAAAATCTTTGTATATAGCAAGGCAATTAATAAAATTGATACCTTTAAGCCTGTAAATGGGGCGACTGAATTTTTATCATCTCGCTGCAGAGGAAAGTGTGTCGTATGCTTAACTTCTCCTCAAATAGGATATCTGCGGTACACAATGATTAAAAAAAAAGCAGATGATTGCAAATGAATGTGAGTGTCCTTTCCTACAAAGCACAGTATATTCAATGGCCCTATTGCCTAAAGTTACCATTTATCATTTGTAGAATGATGAAATTGGCTGTCAGGGACCAGAGCAGTCAGCAGTACCGGAGAGGTTCATTCCATTCTTGCCTGAAATCATATGACAAAGGACGGAAATCTGATATATATCCAGTCAGTTGTTAACTGCTTCCCACACTCCCCATTTCACTACTTTTTCCTTGTAAGAGCTCTTGGTAGTCCCTGGATCTTGCAATCCGAAGCTAAGCAGAAGGGATAAAATCTGGAGGAGAAGGAAAACACAGTTAAAAAAGAATCTAGAACAGTCTTCTTACCAAAATCCTCAGAACTTAGCTTGCAAATGTAGCTGTGAGAAAGGGTCAAGGCTCTAGCAGGGGGACATTTCTTGATTTTCTCACATTTTCTTTTCCAGATGTCAACTGCAGTTTCTGAGACGAGGTGCATGTTAATACATCATCAAACGAAGGCAGTTAAACTCATGTGAGTCCCCTCCCCTCATTTCATCATCCCCTGTAACCAATAACCGGGGACCTCATGAATGCCCTCAAATTTAAGTATTGGTCTTCCCAATTTTAGAGTAAGTTCTCAATTTGCTTTTCCAAGGGGGGGGGGTGTATCAGAGAAAGATTACACTTGTTTCCTTCATAGTTTATTCTTATCAAATGCAGCTGGGAAGCCTTTGAAAAGATAAGCTGCTAGTCTGAAAAAAATAAGTCTAACACTATGTTGTTAGACTGGAATGTACTGGAAAAAGCCTAGCAATGTGATTATTGAGAAACAGTTTGGTATGTCCAATCCATATCAACATGTAGAACTAAAAAATTATCTTAAACTACCAAAAAGCCATAAATGCTACTGAAATCCATTTTTAGTGGGTTGTTTTCTGAACCAATTATCTGTCAAACCTGTCCCTGGTTCAGTGGCTCTAGGAACACCAGGTGTTGTTTAAAAGTTGGAATTCCGGTGCCCTGTCCACATACGCTGGGCTGGAACCTCTGAACATGAAGTTTCGGAGTATACCTTTAGCAAGCTTCTCGGGGTTCTTACTCTCTGCTAAAAAAAAAAAAAAAAAAGGCCGGGGTGGGGGGGCGGTGTGGCGGGGGAGGGAAGGAAGATGAGAAGGAAGAAAGGGAAGGAAAGAAGGAAGAAACTCATATCCTAAATAAACTGTAAGGAAGAATATTGCTAACTTCTTAGATGAGGGCCCTGTTTGATGTGCTTCTTCTAGAACTGGACCAAGATGGGCCACACAGTTGGGTCTTTGTTCTCACAGACAGAAATAAGAGTCAGTTAAGACCCTTTCCCACCGTCCTTGCTGGATGAGTGTTTTGTCAAAGTGAAATCAGTATAAGGTTCATTTCTTCTCCACACAAATTCAGACTGTGGGGTCCAAGTTGACTTTGAGCAAAGACTTGCTAAGCTCTTTCTTACCAATGTAGCTGGACAGTTTTCACCCATCCATTTATCATCCATCATTCCTTCTATACATTACAGTTCTCCTGCCATGTGGTGGATCTTCATGAACTTAGAGATCTTCGTGCACTTACCCAGTCCTGTCAAAAGTTAGCCAACTCGTAGGGTGAACTGCAGGATATGCTGGGCACATATAAGCAGAATAAAAAGCTTAGATTTCAACTGTTACTCTGACTTTACCACAGTGTTTTCCTTTTACAAGTTACTTCAAACTAAAATTAAAATAAATAACATAAAAAAGGCCAGCATAGTCACGGGAGATGTCTGTGATAATTCTAAAACAAGAAAGCTATATAACCACAAGTCTAATTTTAACATATGCATAAGGTGGCCCTATATGTTTAATCTCAAGCTTTCTGTTCAACAGACTAGATGTTCTCTTTTGTGGTTTGTTATAAAATGCATTTATTCATGGAAATGAACATAAAAAAACACAGTGATCCCTTTGAACATTTTATTTTATTTTTAAAGATTTTTTTTTTTTAATATATTTTGACAAAGAGAAACACAGCGAGAGAGGGAACACAAGCAGAGGGAATGGTAGCGGGAGAAGCAGGCCCTCTGCCGAGCAGAGAGCCCGATGCAGGGCTCGATCCCAGGACTCTGGGATCTGACCTGGGCCAAAGGCAGCCGCTTAATGACTGAGCCATCCAGGCACCCCACCTTTGAACATTTTAAAAGCTGTTTTTAAAAGCTCAGCATGCTTGTCGCTATGATTTCACTTTCTAGAATATAAATTTCATGATATGACAGTCAAAGTTCTAAATCAAATATACCATAAGAAAATGTAGGCATGCATAATATCCTTGCTTTCACCAAGACCAGGTATTTGCTTACCTTTAAAAGTTAAATGCAACATGTCCTGCTGTAACTTTTGGACATGTTTTTAGTAATTCCCAGAGTAAGTGCTAACATTTCAAAGATGGTTTCTCTATTCAGATGTCCCTCCTCCATTCAGTGCTATGAGGCTGTCGACACCTACCAGCTTGGGATCAGCATGGTTAGTTAGCTTCTTTGCTGTAGTCATTATTAAATGTTTAACAGACTTTTTTTTTTAAGATTTTTAAAATTTATTTGACAGAGAGAGACAGCGAGCAAGGGAACACAAGCAGGGGGAGTAGGAGAGGGAGAAGTAGGCTTCCCACTGAGCCGGGAGCCCCATGTGGAACTTGATTCCAGGACCCTGGGATCAAGACCTGAGCCAAAGGCAGAGGTTTAATGACTGAGCCACCCAGGCGCCCCATGTTTAACAGACTTTAAAAAGATTTCCATGAACAATTCTGGGCATCTTTTAAACTACAGAGCTCATGCCTAAATTTTTTACGTTTCCCGCTCAAGGGCAGTATTGTGTTGCTAGAACCTACACATAGGACTGTCCGTGTAACTGAAACCTTGTTCAGAATTAAAATCAAGATGGTGACCAGAGAACCTTAAACCAAGCGTGATCCTTCTAGGATGGGGCTCTGTACAGCCATACAGGCTGCACGCCCATGAAGCCAGTTCTTCCTACAGACCCTTTTGATTGAGACGATCCTGGTTTTTAAAAATTCATTGAGAAACACAGTAAGTGAGTTCCATTTGGCCTCGCTGACTTAACTGTGGGAAGACGTACCCACAGAAGATGATATACTTCAAAAAGAATCATGGGTCGCATTTTGGGAGAGAGCCTGAGAAAAGATTGCAAGAGGCGGTGGGGGCCGGGCTGAATCAAGAGTCGGGGACACCTACAAGGGGAAGAGTTTGGGAAGGATTTCGGTTTTGAGGCACTCACCTTGGGAGAGAGTAGTACTTCCCAGAAAAACAGCACCCGAGGAAGCTACTAGTGTGTGTCTGTTTAACATACAGCACTTGCTCTGTATGTACTCAGATGGGTTTCCAGGTTATAATAAGGAAAGACGGGAGGAGGAATGAAGGAAGGAATGCGGGAGGGAGAGGAGGGGGGAAAATGTCAGTCAAATGTCCTTGCCTGCCTTCCGACTCCTTACATCCATACCAGTTGTTACTGAGCTCTTCCCTCTACTTGAAAATAAAAGGAAATTAAAAGATGCGAAAGTATGAGCGAAGCTTTGATCTGGGCTAGACACTGGGGAGGAAGCCTACAACTCTGAGGCGCTGAGTCCTTCCCTACGGAGGTTGGACGTCCTTGGGGGTCCCGAGGCCCTCCTTTCCAAGGGGGCACCTCCATCCCAGGCCCGGGCTCACTCACACCTGACGTTTACCTGGATGGTGCTGTTGGTGGGGAGACTGCGGACTGATGGGGAGCCCGCGTGGGAGACCGACCACCCAGAGTGGGGCGCACCGGCAAGACCGGGTGGGCGCCGCCCTGCCTTTGAGCGCTGGGGCTCGCGGCCCCTTAGACCTGCCCACGGCCCTGCGCCCGGCCCCCCTGTCACTCACTTTCCTTCCAGCCAATGGCGCTGCAGCCTGTCACCCTCATCCCACCCCTCGAGGCAGAGCCGGGAGGAGGTTGGCGGGGAGGGCGCGGGGCTGGAGTTGAATGATTGAACTTTCCAGCGGAGTTGCGGCGGCCGCGAGGTTCCCGGCAGTGCGGCCCCGGCGCGGAGCTGGGAGCCTCGGCCAGCGCCCGGCGCCCGCGCCCCCGACCCGCAGCCATGGTGCCCGGGGCGCCCGGCGCGGCCCTGACCCTCTGCCTCTGGCTGGCGGCCTCCGGGGACTGCCTGGCTGGCGGCCCCGGCGCAGCGGCTGCTCGGCGGCTGGACGAGTCCCTGTCGGCCGTGAGCGTCCAGCGCGCCCGCTGCTCCTCCAGGTGCCTCAGCCTGCAGATCACGCGCATCTCCGCCTTCTTCCAGCACTTCCAGGTAGGGAACCGCCGCCCGCCCGGGGGCCGCCCTGGCGCTGTGGACCGGGGCCGGGGGGCGCACGCGGCGCCTGCCTCCCAGCCTCGGCGCCCAAACTTCTGGCCGGGCTCGGCCGGCAGATCCCGCTTTCCTTCGGCGCGGATCTTACCGTCAAGGTGGTCCTTTCCAGCCGCCTCCTTGCTTCTGAAAGGAAAAAGAAACGTGCAGCGTTCCCCGCCAACTCCCCTCTTTCCCAGTGAAAACGCAAGGCGCTTTCTGTGGGGAGGGAGAGCCTCTTTGCAGATTCGGAGGGTGGGTGTGTGCACGTTAGTTTCCCAGGACTTCCGCGCGCGGGTCTCCGGGCTGGTGGCGAGTCCCGCAAACTCCCGAGCCCTCGGTGCCCGCCAGCACTGTGAGCGAGGCCCGGAAGCGCGCCCAGCTGCGCCCGGGGACCCGCGCGACCCGCCCAACCCCGCAGGTGCCCGCGGGTCAACACTTCTGCTCTGCTGAGCGGTGCTTTCACATTCGGCGGGCGCGGAGCTCGCAGCCCACCCTTGGAGCCTCGGGGGCTCCAAGTCGTGTGTTCGAGAATGTGTGTGTTGGGAAGGGTAGTGGTGGGGGTAGCTGTGCGCGCCCCAATTCGGAGCCCCGGAGCTTCTAAGTCTAGTCAGTGCGTAATGTGGAGAGTAAGGGAAGAGACAGAGGGGATCCGGGACTTAGAGGGCCGCGTTTGGATGCTCCGAGAAGAGTCCCGTGGTCTGTGTCTTAGCCCAGCCCTCGCAGGGCCTTCCAGCTTGAGTGTGGAAGAACGTGTGTGTGAACGAGTGTGAATGTTGGAGGTGCAGGGGGATGCACGCTTGGAGCCTGTGGATTGCCGGGACCCTTGGGAGGAGCGACAGCGCCGAGGGTCCCCGCAGGTCTTGCGTGGGAACCTGGGATGCTGGGGGCGCATTCGCGCCGCTTGCGGACTCTGCGGGGGCGCGTCCGCTGGCCTTTCGCAGCCGCTCCGAGCGCGTGCAGTCCGAGATCGTTCACGCAGACTCCGTATTTCTCTCAAGTGCTCTCTCGTTGTCCCCTTGGCCTTCTCGCTTCTATCCTTACGGGCTCACCTGTTCCAGGACTCTTGGGCTCCTTCTTGCCGCTGGGAAAACTGCGGAGGCCAGAAGGAGACCCGGGACTCTCCGGCAGGTTTTTGATCTTAGGAAATAAACCGGGCAGGGTAAAGGGGGCTTTCAAAGGGGCCCCGGGTATTCAGCTGTGAGAGCAGGCGGTTGTGACGACGGTGGGGTTTGGGACGAATCTCTGTAGCCTTCGGGTGTTCACCTGGCCTGAGAGCTACTGAAAACTGGCGCCCAGGGGCAGAAGCACTCACGGTCGGGATCTTAAGACACTGCACCAGCTCGCGAAGTTTGCGTGTGCGCGAGTGCGCGTTCTCAAGGAAGCAACCTGTAGTGGCTCTCCGAGAAACTGGCGTCCCTCCTGATTTGGGGAAAGGGAAACCCGAGTGCTGGCGTCCTGCGTTGAAATTACGCCGACATCCTGGAGAGGGCTCCTCCCCGGCCGCCTGGCTTCAAATCCGCCCTGCGCGGCCCTCTCCCAGAAGATGCTACACTATTGTTTTATCAACAGCAGAAAACACAGAGCGACCCATTCCTGGAGAGAAAGAGTATCTCTTCTGTTTTCTCTCTTTCTCTCTTTCTTTTTCTTTCTCTCTTTCTTTCTCTTTCTTTCTTTCCTATTGAATTGTCAGTTGCTGTAATTTATTTGTTTTACAGTTTAAGCGGCTAAAGAAGCAGTTTAGATCAAGCCAATTCCCATGAAAGGCTTTTCTTGTGGTGTCCTGGCATGATTTCTCTTCGGAAGAAAAACTGCTGACAGAATACACATTGCCAGACAATCCTGATTACGTTTTAATTAGCTGGGGTGGAAAAAGCAGCAAATTACTGTTAGGACTTAATAACGGCTGTTTTTGCCATTAATTGCCAAGCCCTTCGTGGAGAGCTAACCCTAACCTGGTGATGCCTATCTGATGTACCTAAATCGCAGGGACTATGTTTTCTTAAGATTTGAAAAGGCAGCAACACACTTTGCTTGTAAACCCTCAAGCGTCCCTGTCCCTCCCCCTTGTTAAGTAATTGGTGATGATGGAGGAGTCAGCTGCTGCCAACTCCTTACAGGGCACGTGGTATTTACTAAGAGGCAGGAAAGGCAGGGCGAGAGCTTGTGGATGAGCCCCTTCTCTGAGGGTCACCCTAACCCCTTGTGCAAAGAAGCCCAGGAGAAGGCTGTTTCTGGGGCAGGTGGCCATTTTCGACTTATCTCCCACATTACTGGGCATCTTTGACGAATGGAAGAAGGCTTGTCTCCATCCTTGTGGCCAGCCTAGCGTGTGGACTCTTAGATGTGACAGCTGCCGCGGTTCAGCCGTGGGGCCCCCAACCTGCGTGATCACGGTGTGGATAGAGACTCGGAGCTGCGGGGGGCAGTGCCCCAGAGTGGCCCACAGCCTGCAGAGGAGGCTGGGATCTCACAGTCTCTGTGCCAGCTGCACGTGTTGGCCAGCCGTCCAGCCCTGCAGCGGCAGTGGTGCTCACCTGGACCCTTTGCTTCTGCTGTCGGGGGGTGGGAGTTTTCACCTGTCAGCCTCACGGCCCTCAACCAGGCCTGAACGCCCAAGCGACTCACTGCTGATGCGTGGGGATGGGGACCGTGATGGGGGCCTCTGGAATTATCTGGCACAGCCCCTGACGTGGGAGAGTTCAGGATTTCATCACGGGTGGGTAAACTGCTTTACGTCCCTACTAAATGCTGGCCCCATTCATGGAAAGAAACAGACAAGTCGGCACCTCACAGGGTATCTGTTCCCAGCCCCGGGTGCAAGGTGCTGGCCATATTGTCACTTCAGGTTAGCACCTACCATATGCACAACATAGTAAAAAATCCCACTCACCGAGGTGGTTGGGAAGGACATCCTTCTGTCTGTGAACGAACGGGAGATCTGGGCTCTGGGGTCTGGCGCAGGGATGTGAGCTTTGGAATGAGGCTGATCTGCTCTGCCTTCCGCTGTGCCGCTGTGCAGATGGGTCACTTGGGCTGATCACCTTCCTGAACTTCCAGCCTCTCATGTGTGCCATGGGGGGCAAGCACCTGTCCAGCATGGTGGGGGTCCTAGCCGGTGTTGGGGATACTGGCACCGATGGTGGCAAAGGAGCTGACGCTAACCAGGAGATCAATGTTCTAGGTGCCCTAGAAGTCCTGGTTCATGGGATACCCACGGCAGCTGCCTAAGGAAGGCACTGTTTGTTTCCTAACTAGCGAGCAAACACAGGTGCTGAGAAGACAGGTTACTCACAGCTAATACAGTGCAGCCAGGTCCCAAATGAGGGTTCCGACCAGTTTTTGGTTTTGTTCTTACTAAGATTGCATTGGTTACGTGGTTAATTTCCTTCAAGGATGACTACCTAATTTTCGGGACTCAGTGCAAAATGAAAACATATGGTCCAATATTTTAAATAGCAAGAAAAAACAGTGTTGTTAAAGAAACTAAAATATAAAATGCTTTTCCTTCTTTGGTGACACTTGCAGCATGTCTGTCCTGGTGTTTCAGATTTGCTGTTCAGTGCTGTTCTCAGGAAAGAAAAATTTAAAAATTCAGTATGGATTTTTCCATAAAAAATAAAATATTTTTATATTAATAAATATAAATATTTATATTCATTTATATATTCATATATTTATATAATATATTTATATATTTTATATTTATATTATTTATATATTATATATATTTATTATATATTACTATATATATAATATATATAGTATATATATATAATATATATAGTAATATATATTAATATATATATATTAATATAATATATATTATATATACTTATTTATATATATTATAAATATATATTTATATTTATATATAAATATATTTATAAAAAATATATATATATAAAATATATATATAAAAAATTCAGAATATGGATTTTACTCTTCATCGTTATATTATTTGGTGCCAGTGTTACGTGCGGGCATTGGAGTATTTCACTGGTATGCAGACTCCCGGCATTTCACAATTTCTATTTCCTGGCCTGGAGGGTGCCTTGAGATGGCTGCAGGAACAAGCGAGACCCAGGAAGGGGGAAGAGAGAGCCCCTTCCCCCGAGGTGCACACGGTGTGGCGTGCCCGATCCACAAGAGGGTCTCCTTCACAGGAGCCTGGGCTCTCCCACATGCATGTGTACTCGTTCAAACAGAACACGTGCTTGGAACCCTTTTCTACAAGCTTGTAGACCAATGCCTTGCACTTTGTTCTGGATGTTGTCTTCAGGAAGTCAAGCCAGGGATCTCCCCCTCCTCCTGTTCAAGCGACAGCAGATGGGCAACCCCAAGTCCACTGCAGCCTCCTCACTGGATGCAAGGAGATACCTGCCCCAGGATGGGTTTGCTCCCTGGAAGTCCTGGACTCTGGCTGCCCGCCCAGCAAACATGGGGGTGGTGCTTCTGGTGTGAGATGAACACAGCGTCCGCTGCATCGTGGAGCACTTTGCCTCACGCACGCATCAAACCGTCCTTGGACCCTTGTCCGGGTCCCTGCAGGGGCCAGAGTGTGACAGTCACTTAGGGCAAGGAGTGGGGAGGGAGAGGCTGGGGGAGACAGGGGTGCCGGGGACAGGGGCGTAGGGAACCGAGCACCTTTCCTGAGCAGCTGCGGGAGCAGTGGGAGGCAGGATCACGTGTGATCTCAGGCTCCAAGCCTCCAGAACAAGTCCTAGTATCCCATCACGCTGCCCACATGACACACCAACTCACGACAGTCTTTGAGATCTCAGTAGCCTGACCACAGAGCGTTACGCCCCAGGCACTGGTCCCCCTGAGCATGGGCCACATGCATGGGTCCTATGTCCATGAAGTGGCCCTGGTGTGGACTTTTCTACCTCAAGGGTGCAGAACCCTTGGGAGGGTGTAAGCCCACTTGCCATGGGGGTTCCTTATAGAGTTTTCCATGGTGTTCAAGCTTACGATGCTGACCAATGTTCACCTGGGAATAACCTCTACTACCCTTTTTTTTCAGCTTCACTAGGATATTAAGGAAAGGAAGGGGGCGCCTGGGTGTCTCAGTGGGTTAAAGCCTCTGCCTTCGGCTCAGGTCATGATCTCAGGGTCCTGGGATTGAGCCCTGCATTGGGCTCTCTGCTCAGCAGGGAGCCTGCTTCTGCCTGCCTCTCTACCTACTAGTGATCTCT
>CM053612.1:98553845-98572197 GCA_028646535.1 Procyon lotor
CAACCATGCAGCCCAATCTCCGAGCCTTCGAGATAGAGTCAGGAGACCTGGAACCTGTTCTTTCTGAGCCTGTATTTTCTCCAAGGAGGCTCAAGAGAATAAGACCTCAGAACAAATCATGGCCCGTGTACAACAGAGAAGGGGGGAATGTGTCTGCTTTTTTTTTTTTAAAGATTTTATTTATTTATTTGACAGAGAGAGAGAGATCACAAGCAGGCAGGGAGGCAGGCAGAGAGAGAGGGAGAAGCAGGCTCCCTGCTGAGCAAGGAGCCCGATGCGGGACTCGATCCCAGGACCCCGGGATCATGACCTGAGCCGAAGGCAGCCGCTTAACCAACTGAGCCACCCAGGCGTCCCAACGTGTCTGCTTTTTTGCCAAAATTCAGCACAGCTGGGGGAAAGAGTGGATCTTTTCTTTGGAAGACGAGTAGCAGGTTGCTGGCATCCTGGGCCCCATGGATCTAGAATTTTATTAGTGGTAAAAGATTCTTATTTAATGGGACATTATTCACCCTATAAAGTACCACCAATAGATGTGCTTAGGTAGCTGATGAGAGAGATCAGAGGCTTTTCCTAGCAGTAATTGGAAGCTGTTTGTTTTGGCAAAAGGGAGAACTAAGCTGGTGATTAGCTCCTTCTACTTAAGAGGACCAGCCTCTCCTCCCAGAAGAAGTAAATAAACAGTTATCGCATCAAAAACTCTTAGCAGCTGCAAATCAGCCCTAGGCCCAGAAACTTTTGGAGGAGCACTTTTCTGGTGAGTTTACCGAGCCCTGGTGTGTCGCTTTACCTGCAGTGAGATTCATTACTCGCCACAATGGCCAGGCTTTTAGAGGGTCCCTGGAATAGGGTCATCCTCAGCTATGGCACTTATATTTCCTGGTCTGGGTTCCCTGGGTCTCTGGCTGAATTTCTAAGAATTTCTGAATTTAACCAAAATTAAACATTTGGAATTCATGGCAAATTTTTGTGTTTTTAATGTAGTGGTTCTCCTTGAATGTGATTTAAAAGTCTATCTTATTGTGACTATTACAGAATACTTTAAAAACATATTAAAGGGGTCCTTGGGTGGCTCAGTCATTAAGCATCTGCCTTCAGCTCAGGTCATCATCCCAGGATCCTGGGATTGAGCCCCGCATCGGGCTCCCTCTCTGCATGAAGCCTGTTTCTTCCTCCTCTGCTCTTCCTGCCTGTGTTCCCTCTCTCACTCTGTCTCAGTCAAATAAATCTTAAAAAAAAATTAAAAAGCACTTATTGTTCATTTTTTTGTGCACTGTATCATTAGAGAAATACCTATATGCTTCTACATATGTAGTATATATTCATATACATCTGTATGTATTGACATGATATTCTATATGCATGTATGTGTGTTTGAGGGCCTGACTTAAAGAGTTAAAAGTTAGTGTTGTGTAGATTAAGTCTTTAAGGTTGTTATTTCTTTGAAATGATTGCACTGTATAACCTATCTTCGTATGTGTCTGCGAATGGATATAAAACTGTAGGGTTAGGGGGCCGAACCAGCCAGACTGGCTCAGTGGGTGGGGCTTGTGACTCTTGATCTTGGGGTTGTGAGTTCCAGCCCCACATTGGGTATAGAGATTACTTAAAAATAAAATCTTTTAGGGGCGCCTGGGTGGCTCAGCCGTTAAGCGTCTGCCTTCAGCCCAGGTCAGATCCCAGGGGCCTGGGATCGCGCCCCGCATCGGGCTCTCTGCTCTGCAAGAAGCCTGCTTCTCCCGCTACCATTCCCTCTGCTTGTGTTCCCTCTCTCACTGTGTTTCTCTCTGTCAAATAAATAAAATCTTTAAAAAATAAAATAAAATAAAATCTTTTAAAAACCAAAACAGAACTGTAGAGTTAGATAAGATTTTGAAGGGGTTAGTGGGCTCTGCTTGTATTAATTCAGGCACAGAGAGGTTCCTTTGCGTAACGTGGCGATACTTTACAGAATTGCACACAATTTTGAGGGTGGGAGCTTGGACAGCAATGTGTAGCATATCGATATTATCAGAATACACTTTATATATGAAAAACAGGACCAGGAATCTTGCAAGTGCCCCCATCGCAGTGCCCTTGTGCAAATTACTGCATGAGTTAGCCTTTGGAAGACTGGTCTGAGCCCCCAGGCCTTTGGAGTTCCAGCTTCGGCTGCCTTGCACACTTCTGTTTCATGGACTCTGGACCCCGTAGTGTGGAAGTATGTAGTCTACCAACATATGGCATTTATAAAGTATGACCTCGTTTTTCCTCTTTTCATTAATCAAAGATACCCCTAAGTCTTTCAAGCTTCCCATCAGCCGGAGGTCGCCTGCCTGCCCGAGCAGACTGATAAAGCTGTCTTCCTGACCTTTTAGTTACTTGGGGACCATCATCTTAGGAAAACGTGTAATTTCTTTTGGATTCTCTGAAATATTGAAAATACGTCCTAGACACCTCTTCCTTCTCCGTAGATGCAGTTGGCGACCTTCTTTCCCCCGCCTCTTTAACCCCCGGCTCCTGTATCAGCTGCTAATGCCTTACAGCTGCTCCCCTTAGACACTAACCTTCTGCCCATGGGCGCCATCTTGCCGGCCAAGCAGTGTCTCCTCCCTTGATGAGGCCGAATCTTGCCCTTGGCTTCCTGCTGGAGGCCATAGGAGGCCAACCCCTGGGGGAATAATTCTTCGGTACAATCTGTGCTCCCCCTCATGGGACCAAGCTTCTGCAGGTCTCCGGCTGAGATCCCTTCCCTGCTTAGCTCCTTGTGCTTCCTTCTGTTTCCACTGAAGGCTCCTCCCAAGATATCACGTATGCAGGAAGCCCCTTTTCAGCCTCTGCTTCTACAAGACCCAATCTCAGATACCTGCCATAGGAGATACCTGATCTAACTCAACACAGTTCAGATTGGACAACTTGATGCTTTTAGAAATGACCCGTTCTGGCACATACAGACGGTAGCTAGGAGCAGAGAAAGAAAACCAGCTTTCAGAAATCTCCGTTCAGACGTTTTCCCACTATCCGTTTAAAAAAAAAATCCTGAGATTTGATACAAATTAAAAACAACTTTCTAAATGAAGAAGTACTTAGAGTCAGAGCATTTTCTGTTATTTGGATTTAGTTTGTGTCTCCCGATAATTTCAGTAACAGAAGATTTCAGATCTTGAGCTCGACACGTAAGCTGCCCATGTGAGATGTATGCACTGTTAAAGCCAGCTTGAGGTAGTGTGGCTAGTGGACAGTCGATGGGGTGAGGGGCCGTCGTTAACTGCGGTACGTCTGCAGATCTGTGAAGATGAAGAGGAGGAGCGATTGGTCTAGGAATTAACCGACTTTGGATCTACACAGCAAGCCACCGGGGAGCCACGTCCCCCAGGACCTAGAATTGGGTTTGTATCCTTAGTTTTCACACGTTGGTTCCAAATGGTGAGTGGAGGCGTTTTCCCCGGTGGTGAAGAAGATTGGGTAAACGTTGTTATCCTTGAGAGCCGATAAGTAAAGGAAGGACTATGGGAGCCAGGTTTATGGCACGTTTTAAGTAAATCACAGACTGTGTGCTCATTCTGTTTCTCCCTTAAAACCACCACAACAGTGCTCTAATCCGGTCCATTTATTTCAGCTAATACGGACGGGCTGCTGCCGTGGTTCAGAGACAGGTTGTAAGATTCCTGCTCGCGAGGGTCTTAGAGTCTGGTAGGGGCTGAGATGCGTGAACAGCTTTGGTCCGCACGTGACTGCGAGGATAGTTGTTTGTACGAGATCTCGGAGGAAGGAGCTTATCCCTTCAGGGAAGATGACTCTTGAGCCGAACTGCAAACACTGCGTTACTCCGGCCCACAGCCACCAGAGCAAGTGAGATCTCGTCTTCCTGGTTCTCTGCTGCTCTTGCTGTTAGGTGTAATGCGCTTCATCTGACCCCTCCGGAGCTCTTGCCAGCACCCCTAAGAAAGAGCCTCAGATGAGCCGGAGAAGGCGCACGGGGGCTGCCGATTCCATCGCCTTGCCATCACGCCTGCCGCAGGACCCCAGCCCGAACTCGTGGGCGTGGCCCCCGAGTAAGAAACTCTCCCGAATTACTGAGCCCCGGGTTAGATTCTATGTACCGTTGCATTTTACAGTGTCTTGGTGTTGGCAGTGTAGTTTCACATAAAATATCTGTTTGACCTCCACAGCAGCTCTGTGAGGTCAGGACTACTAGTTTTCTCTCATGGATAAGAAAACTGAAGGTCTGGAAGTGAGGTAACCAAGGCTTTATAGCAACAACCCAAGCCCTCATTGTCATATTCCCAAATATTTATACTAAATGACCCTGCTCCTCAGGATGTTAACAGAGAAGACAGAGTGGAAGTATCAACTGTAATGTAATTGAGAATCATGGGGTTTTGGGGGGAAAGATTCCTACATTTCTCATTGGCTCCTGGAGGCACAATTTTGGGTAGTTGAAAGAGTAATGCTGTGATAGAAAAAGCCTTAAAAAATACCAGTCCATCAACACCCATCCCTTGTGCATTTAACCATCCACACTTGTCTTCCAACCAATAAGAAATGGGTCAACGACCATCATCTTTCAAGTATCTTAGGTTCTAGGGAACCCAGCACATGCGAGATGTACTTCCTTCCCTCCAAAGCATTATTTTCTGCGAGAGAGAAAGAGAGAGATAGACATTGAAGTAAAGAGTTGCAAAGAGTTTTGAAGTGAAGAAACGATTATAATCACGTATCATTTAAAAGCCTCATACCTGACGGTTTGGTTCGCCGTCGTCATTTCATACATGAAGACTTGTTTTTGTCCTGTAAGTGGATTTTGTTTGTGTCCACCAGCACTTTGACTCGTCCAGCAAAACAGCAGAGCGTTACTGTGACCCTTGGAGAGATGTTTCGGAACTAGCTCGGCTCCTTGATACCCCAGAGTCTGAGCTGCTGTCTGGGAACCACAGCGGCCTGGGGACTTCTGCCTTGCTCTTGTTTCTTGCTGTCGTCGCCCTTCTGAGCAGTGGTGGGACACATGTGGAGAATTTGCAAGTGATGACCGCAGCTCGTGTGTATGCGACAGGCACGGCAGGAACTTAATGTGCCTTCCGTGCTGGCTCTCCGTGCTTTTGTTCTTGTTCTGCAGTGTGTTTATCCTTTATGATTCCTGCCAGCCTCTCTGGAAGATAGAAGGATTGGACACTGAGGAGGGCTGCCTAGGACAAGAACACGGTGACAGACTGGGGTTCTTTCTTACCCCAAGGACTCAGATCTACCCAGAGGGGGATCTGAGAAGCAACAGCCTGTCCAAAGGGGGAAATTTAAATTCACACTGTGTTTACCTTTTTGTTTTAAATTGTAACATCTGTCACTTAAAAAGCTCTTTACTCTCCAAGTTATTAATATCCCACCGACATGAGAAAATAGTCTGTTACTGTGACCTCAAAAGTACATAATTTTGTTTTTCCTATTGCCTTCTTTCTTTGAAAGATAAGGTGGATAACTTGTCACCAGTAAGACTGTATAGCGTGTAGTGATCCGAATCTTTATGTGGAGGAAGTGCGTTTTCCTACTTGGTTTGCACAGTATCGCAGGTTACCTCCAGCCAACAAAAATGCTTGTGTCCCTTAATTTAGCATCTAATCATCACTGACAGTTTTTAAAATGTCATAGTTAATGTCTGTTATGTCCAAAGAAGTGATGAGTGTATGAGTCCAGAAATAAAAACACAAGAGTCGATTTAATGAAAGAAGAGACATTAATTTTGCAAAGCAATTCGTCACTTTCCAAAAGTGTCATTAATCATACTGGCGCGTGGGAACAGGGAAATATTGGGAATTCATTTACTTATGAACTTCAGAGACTTTTTCCCCCCCTTATTTTTACACTTTTTTTAATCCACTATAATATTATGATGCATTAATAATTCATATGTTTGAAACACATCAAATTATTTTTGGTGTTCCTCTCTCCCTGTAATGCCAGTGACGTGCTTATCTAAAAACAAACCAGATGGGTTACATTCTTATTTGGGAGGTTACATACTGACACCTCTTCTGAAAGAAAGGCTAAAACAGTTGAGAAAGTCCAAATGCAAACAAAAATAAAGCTTTTAGGTTCAAGGTGGTTTTACCTATTCACTGTCTTCCTACTGGGTTAGGGAAATTGGTTTATGCCTTGTATGTGCATCGACTCTTGTTTGATTTTCTAGTAACACATAATTGAGAAACAGCCCTTTTTTAGACTTAAATAAATGTCTCAGCTCCTGTCTTTAAATGCCGATCCCGCTGCAAGGAACGGCACTCTTTTGAAATGGATACCGATATACTTTGTGGACTGCAAAGAAAATTGACAAACAGACGTGCAAGTGTAAAATGCCAGGAGAAATTTAAAAGAGGGTAACACACCTTGTATTAATATGCCATCCTGTGCCTGGGACAGGTTTCCCAGGTGCTGTTGTAAGAAACCAAATATGCCTTGGCATTTCAGGACCCTTCGCTGGTTTTCCAGCCGGTGAGCAGGCCCCTGTATGGCAAATACCAAGCCCCTTTATAATCATGAGGGAATAATACTAATACTACTAATAATGTAGAAATGTTTCCCAACGAACCTCCATGCAACAGTTTCTTTTGAGATAACTCAGATTTCCACCCCCTGTCCTTCATGGCAAGCTGCTTATTTCCAGGCGGCAGCCCTCGCCGGATGGCCGTGCTTTGTGCACCGTAGAGGTGAAGTGAGCAGAGGACCACCCCAGCTTTACGGTGATCCAGCGGTGTCCAGGCCCCCGAGGTTGAAAACCGGTGTTGCCCAACAGGCCTGCCATATGGGTGATTCAAGAAAAGGGAAAGTTACGGATTACATCGTAGCACAAACTTGGTGCTCACTGCCTAGAGTTGAAATGAAGTCTGTTCATTATAAGAATACCAAGTTTATACAGAAGTTACTGATTACTTTTTTAAAAAAGGTTTATTTATTTGAGAGAGAGAGAGAATGAGAGAGCACAGTCTTGGTGGGGGAGGAGCAGAGGGAGAGAGAGAGAGACTCTCAAGCCGACTCTGCACTTAGTCTGGAAACCGAGGCAGGGCTCAAGCCCACTACCCGAGGTGAAACCAGGGGTCAGATACCCGACTGCCTCCCCTAGGCACTCCTGATTACTTTCTGGAAGGAAGAGAACAAACTTGGACGTGGGTTACTGTGCTGTGTCTTCATACCTGGGATTGTCTTCCGTTTCTTTGGCGGCGAGGAGTGCAGAGAAGGAACCCGAGACCTTGCCCACCGTTACGAGTGGTCATTGTTGAAAGGTGGGCGTTTTCTCTCCCAGTTTCTCTTCTGTGTTTCAGGCTATGGCAGCTCCTTGGAACAAGAACGGTGCCCTCAGAATCTAACATATGTGCCCTGCAGTTCCTTTCTTATTTCCTGGGCCGTAGGGGGCCCTCAGCAGAGTTTTGGTGGACTGCTACATACAGCACATCTTTGAATAGAAATGCATTCTCCCTTTCTGTTCCCCGCCACCTCCCCTGTCTTTTTAGTTTGACACTTGGCTGTACCATTTTAAAAGCAGCCAAACCCGTTTGCTGATCATTCCAGAAATGGCCTGCATCTGGGAAGTTATTTTTCCCATTGGGCTAGAGTGTAAAAGAAAGTAGGGAACTTCTTTCCTGTGTTGTTGTTGTGTGCACATTTTTGTATCTGGGATTATGAGCTCATGTCCTCACAGCTGCAGAGAAATTTAAAAAATTCTGGACGGAATGTATTTACTTGTTAAATGTTACACTGACCATAGGAAAACGTATTTAGAGGTGAGACTACCTTTTGTATTTTGATCTATTATTCAAGAGCTGTGCACTTGTATAATCTTTGTGACCTATTTTTAGGAGGGTAAGATTTGTATAGTCTAGTCTCATTATTTACTCCACAATTCCAGAAAAAATAAAAGAGGAGATTCCTTTTTTGAGCAACCATATGAAATTAGGGCTAAAAGTTTTATATGCACGTGGGGCTCCTGACTGGCTCAGTCGGTAGAGCGTGTGACTCTTGATCTCGGGGTTGTAAGCTCTAGCCCCACGTCGGATGTAGAGATTACTTAAAACAAACAAAAAATTTTGTAATGTTTTTACTTGCATATACATGTCTGTCGGTGTATTACCCATACATGCCTAGTTCAAGGTTTCTCAGTCTTAACACTATTGACATTTTGGGCCCCATGATTCTGTGCTATGGGGCTGTCCTGTGCCTTTTAGGATGTTTACTTGCGTCTCTGGTCTTTACCCACTGGACGCCAGGAGTATCTCTCCCACTGCAGTCATGCCCACAAATTCTCTATCTAGTTATATAGGTATCTGTCCAAACACTGAAATCAGTATGTGCCATGGGGCAAGATCACCCCTCCTAAACACTAGTGTAGCTCGCTCTCTTTCTACTTTGCATTTCTCTGGATCTGTATGTGTCTCTAGATCTGTATCTGTATTTAGGTATGTGTATCTAAATCTAAACACACAGATATATATGTATACACACACACATACACGTATACATGAGTATATACGTATATATATACGTATACATGAGTCTTTTATTACATATTCATGTATGCTGTGGGAAGAAATAAACTCCGAGGCAGAATGAACAGGTTGATTGCATTAACCGTGTTCTGTTTCATTTACTACATGGGAGCTGGCAAGGTTTTCATTTATGTCTTCAGTGGAGAATTTAGAAAAGAAAAGGCACTTGTTTCTATGAAATGCGATTTGGAAAAAAAAATGCTGTCCTTCCATTCTATGGCAGACCTTCTTCTGAAAGGAAACAACTGCATCTGTTTAATAAATGCTGATTCCTCACTGAATTTCACTCCAGAGACCAATGTTGCTCTGTATGTTAACTACCTAAAATTTAAATTTAAAAAAAAAAGTAATAGTGCTAATTCTGAGGATATGTCCTAGCATTTGTGGATGTGATCCTTTACGAAAATACAGGTGCTTTTTTTTTTTTCCCCAATCATGAGCAGACTCAAGTTGGTCATGCTGTATCTTTTCTTTCAAATACCTGCTAATTTAAAAATTTTTAATTTTTAAAAAAATTTCATGAGCTGGTCCTAAAGTCTGCTTCTCTTGAAACTTCTTTGCAAGTAAACTGCTTTTCCTTTTGAAGGAGTTCTGTCTTTGAACCTTCTTTGAGACCATTTTACTGCTGTTTGCTCAGTTTCCTCACCTCTAACGTGGGGGCAGTGAGTGGGTCAGACTGTTTCACTGGGTCCCTCTATGATGGAGCTGAGTGAGAGCAGGACCTCACAGGGAGGTAGCGTCTAGCAGTATTGACTGTCATTGTTAACATGAGTTGGGCATCGAATGAGTGCCTGGTGCTGAAGGTCTGGGGATTCGAAAATGAATGGTGTGTACCCTTGATCCTTGGTGCTTCATGGTCTGGTCTGAGAGAAAAAAAAAAAAAAAAAGTAATTTAAACAACCTGAGGCCAAGACCTCAACAGACACCTCACTGGATGACTGGAGAAGGTACATAGGTGTCCAAGAAGCATGTGAGAAGGTGCTCCATGTCACAGGTCCTTGGGAAATCGCACATGAAAACAACGATGAAATACCTCTCCACGCCTGTGGGAATGGCCCCCATCTGGAATGTGCACAGCAGCAAGTGCTGGTGAGGGTGTGGTGCAGCCACTTTGGAAGACAGCTTGGCCATTTATGTTAACAGAGAGAAACTGTCAGAAACTCGGCAAGCCCGACATCGGAGTCATCTGGCCTCGGGGACAGCAGACCAAAACTTCATTACAGTTTCAACCTATCCCAGGAATGGGAGCTTCTACCAGGTGGACCTGAAATTTCCTGATCAGCTCTAGTGATGTAATCTACATGATGTAACCTACATGTAATCTACAAAACCCTCCTATTCCTTTCCCCACAAAAAGAAAGTAATAATCCTTACCTCTCCTTCCCTGAGAACTTCCTGCTCTACCCTTTTCCTTTGAAAACCTGCCATTTTGTGTGGTCCATCAGAGTATCTCTCTTCTTACCAGATGGCATGCTGCCTGCGTTCATGAACTGCTTGTTAAACCCAGTTAGATCTTAAATTTACTCTGTCAAATTGTATTTTTTAACACAACACCAAACACGCTTGTCTCATACAATACAACAGTTGTTCTCTTTGGTATTTACCCAAATGAACTGAAGATTTATGTTTCTAAAAAACTTGGCATGGAGTCTATACAGCTTTATTCATAGTTACCACAATTTGGAAGCCACCAAGATGCCTTCAGTGGATGAATGGATAAATAAACTGTGGTCCACCCAGACGATCGGATATTCCTCCGTGCTAAAAAGGAAGGAGTTATCAAGCCACAAAAAGACATGGAAGAAACTTAAATGCCTATTATTAAGGGACAGAGACCAATCTGAAAAGGCTCAATAGAATGATTCCAAATACATGACGTTCTTGAAAAAGCAAACCTCCAGAGACAGTGAACAGATGAGTGTTTGTTGGTTTGGGGGCGGGAGAAGGATGGACGAGTAGGGTGAGCGCCGAGGATTTTCGGGGCAGTGACCCTACTCAGGAGATCCTGTCATGGTGGATCCCTGTCTTCAGACGTGTGTCCAGACCGAAAGAACACACAACGCCAAGGGTGAAGCCGAAGGGAAACGATGGACCCTTGCTGGATAGGCTGTGTCAGCGTACCCTCATCAGTTGTAACAAGTGTACCCTCTGGTGGGGGGTGCTGATAACAGGGAGGCTGTGCAGCTGTAGGGGCAGAGGCTCTGGGAAATCTCAGCACCTTTTTTGTCATGTTGGTACAAACCCAAAACTGCTCTAAAAATGAACATTTATTTCTTAAAAAGTAAAATGTTTTCATTTTTTAATTTCAAAAACTTACCCTCTGAAAAGTCTTTGACAATGCTTAGTTCTGTGGAGAGAGAATGAAATTCAGATGTCTCGTATGCATTCGTCACTTGGAGATTTTCTATTTCCTTATGAGGCATAAGAATAGATTCAGTAGGATTTTTAACTGAAATTTGAAATCCTGGATAAGTTTTGTGTAAGGACAAAAGGGCATTGAATTCTAGGTCATCTATTGCTTATGAAAACATACCTGACTTCCCAGGTGCTGCTGGATGCTTATAATTCTGCAGATAACACATTTTTCCTAGAATTGATTTTTTTTGCAAAGTGCAGTCTTTTCTTGGGGTTATTTCTCTTTGTCTTGTATCACATTTAATTCATCATGTTTTCTCAAGTGGTCTCTCATTAGAGCATGCTGTCTTTTGAAGTTCATATTAAAATAACCCAGAATCGTGATGAATGGGTTAGACTATCATATAAGTCAGGGTATAATTGACTACAAGGTGCTTGATTTTAGTTTGATTAATTATTCTGCACTCTCTAATGAATAACACATAACTTAGCACCTTGAAAAAGCATATATCATAAGCAAACAATGTGACAAAAATCTGACTTTGAGTCAATTAGAATGGGAAAAACATGTAGTTCTAGTATTTTTTTCTTTTCTCCTTAGATTTTCCCCACCACAAATTAAAGTCAACTAAACTAAATCCTGACTTTTCTGGCCTGTGAGTATTTAATAAGGCAGTAGATTTTGCTTTCGTATTACAATAAGTACTTTTAGGACTTAATGTATTGTAAAACGTGTTACTAAAATACTCCATTCATCTTGTAACGCTGAAAAAATAAAAGTATTTGGGAAAAAATAAAATATTCTGTAGGAATGCAAGTGGAAAAAAATCATTCTCCTTTATGAGGCATCGTATGTTTGTGCAAGTGGAAATTTCCAAATGGTTCTTGGTATAATAGCAGTAGAATTGAGTCCCTGCGATCTAGAAAAGGCTTCTCTCTGGCTACTGTTAATGCTTGTGAGTCATTAGCTCGGTAACTTAAAATTAAGCCTCTGCTGGTCAACTGGCCAGAAGTCAGGCGGTGAAGCGCCTCGTGGGGACTGCTTATTGGGAACAATAGCTCTCACCTGTCAAGGCTCACAGCTGTCCAGCATCTACGGTGAAAAATGGGAGGGAGATTTGAGAGTGCCTTTAAACTCCTCTTTTTATCCTCACTGTTCTCCTGAGCCATAAATAACATCTTCCCAGAGTTGTTTCTTACGAAGAGGCCTGTAGACGGAGGTGAGGCCAAGCCAGAGTGGAGGCCTCTTTGGCCTGGTCTGTGCCGGCTGTCCTTGCCTTGAGCAACGGGTGCAGACACACACTTGGTGACATCGGTTTATTGCTCAATGCGGAATGCTGCTTCAGTAACAGGAATGCTAGGAGACACCTACAAGTTGGACAGGGGACTCCGTTTACTTGGTAAACGTGGTGAGAGAGCAGAAAGAACCATTTGGAGTGATAATTCATGGAGTCGGGGACAGCAGAGTAAGGTGAATTGTTCTCCCTTCCCAGTGAGGTTCTGCAGCTAGAGCAGAGGTCAGAATCCCCAGCAGGCCTATCAAAACGGAGCTTCCTATCCCCACCACCAGAAGTTCCGATGTACGTCTCGAGTGAGACCCTAGCATCTGCATGGGTCTAGCCAAGGATTGTGGTCTCAGGACCCCACTTTGATGTCGACTTCTCTATGTGCTGGGTTTCTCTCTAGTGCCTCTCTCTGCTCAGTAAGATGTGTGTGGTTCTCACACTCAGTCCTCTGTTCTCTGCCTCTTGGACCCTGCATTCTTCCTCTTCTCCTTCTTCTTCTTCTCCTTTTTTTTTTTTAAGATTTTTATTTATTTATTTATTTGACAGGGACACAGGGAAAGAGGAAACACAGCAGGAGGAATGGCGGAGCAGAAGCAGGCTTTGTGCTGACAGGGAGCCCAATGCGGGGGTGGGGGCTTGATCCCAGGACCCTGGGATCATGACCTGAGCCGAAGGCAGATGCTTAACTGACTGAGTCCCCCAAGCATCCCTCTACATTCTTCTTCTACCCAGCCTTCCTTCATTCAGGGTTATGTAGAATTGATTAAGGTCTAGCTTATGAAAGAGGAGTCCGCGGTGGATCCCATGGCAGAAATGTTCCTGAGGACGTCCTCAGTTTTACTGTATTTGTCAAAGGAGAGGATTGGAATAGCTGTTGGCTGCTTTCTCTTTTGAAACCTAGGTTTTGGTTCCAAGTTGATGGGGGAAGGAGCCCATGGATGCCTCCTCTGACCATGTGTGTTAGGGATGAAGGTCTAGGATGAAGAATCCTTAAGGGGAACCTTACAGAGGATAGTTCATACGTAGTCAAGATCCAGCTGTGAAACAGAAGTAATGAGCATCCAGTGGAGGGTATGGACGTAGGGTCGAAAGAACATGGTAAGAATAGATTTATTATCTTGCACGAGAGCCATCTATCTCATCGTGAATGTGTGGTTGCTCCACACTTACTGAAGCGGTCCGTTTTCACCAAACGCTGGACTATTTGATTGGAAACAGTCTACGTTATGGTTAACAAATGCCGCCTTATGATGCAAACATATGCTCTAAGAATTAAGTACTTTATGTAAAGACAGACAAGGGACAAGTTGTTGTCAGCAAGATGGAGAGACAGATGGGTCAGAGTGAGACACTGTTGTCTGCCACATGCTTGGAGGTGGCAAGGAGTCCAAAGTTAGGGAATAAACACTGACAGTGTTTTTTGAAGCCAGTGGGAAACATGCATGAAGACATTAAGGCAGAGATTCCTAGCTGGGGTGCAGGTTGGGATGTGGTTCAAACTACAGAGCATTTGCCCCATGACTTTAATTTATTTTCATCGCTGTTACGGGTTGAATTGTGTCCCCTGTTTGCCAAATCCGTGAGCTGATGGCCTAACCTTCAGTATCTCAGAAAATGACCTTATGAGGAAACAGAGTTGCTGGAGGTGGAATTAGTTAAGACGAGGTCAAACCTGAGCAGGGTGAGCCCTTGATGCAATATGACTGGGTCCTTATAAAAAGGGGAAATCCGGACACAGATGCTCATGGATGGGAGGACATGAGTAGAAAGCCATGTGAAGAGTAGGCTGACTGCCGTGAGCCAAAGAGACATGGGAAGTTAAGAGAAAGGCATGGAATGGATCCTTCCCTGGAGCCGTCAGCAACAGCGTGGCCTTCTTGACACCTTGTTCTAAGACCTCCAGCCTCTAACATTATGACAGTCAGTCTCTGCTGCCTAAACCACCTAGTTCATGGTACTTCCTCATAGCAGCCCGAAGAAACCTATAGTCACTCTGTTTCCTTTTGAATTTTAAGTAATATTAAGAATACCGTGACATTGTGATTTATAAGGAATATATATTTGGTAATTCAGGTGACCAAAATAGATTTCTCATGTATTTGGTCTTCATCCACTGGCTCCTGGCTCAAACCCCTTGGAATTTCCTGTGACCAGAGTGATGGAGGTGTCTTCTGTTACGTTAGTTAACGAGGTGACCTTTGGAAAGCCCCAAGGTAACCTCAGGATGGGGACAGGTTGCTAGTGGTGGCAGCCTGTGAATAGAGGGTTGGAACTTTCAACCCCCCCTACATCTGGAAGGGGAGACGTGCTGCAGGTTCAATCAGTCACCAGTGGCCAACGATGTAATCAGTCACGCCTATGTCATGATGCCTCCAGAAAAACCCATCAGAGGAGGGTCTAGAGAGCTCCTGGGCTGGTGAACACAGAGATCGGGAGCCGGGAGAGGGGCTGAAAACTCCATTCCCCCCCTATACCTTGCCCCAAGTATCTCTTCTGTCTGGTTGTTCTGACAGTACAACCTTTTATTAAAAAACAGTCGCCTAGTAAGATGTTTTTCTGAGTTCTGTGAGCTCCCCAAGGAGGGGTTGTTGGAATGTGGGGTCTTTAGCCTGGTGGTCAGAGGCACAGGTAGCAATCTACATGTGGCGATTGGCATTGAAGAAGAAGGTGGGGGACGCGGTGGGGGGCAGTCCTGGAGGCCTGAGCCCTTTGCCCGTGGGATCTGATGCTAGCTCTGAGTGGACAGTGTCAGAATTGAGTTAAATTCTCCCACACCCTCCTGAGGTCTGAGAGCTGCTTGGTGGGGTGTAGGGAATCCCACAGCCCATCCCGTATTGGAATTGGATGCAGGAACCCAAAAGAAAGTCTTTGATGTTCGTGGATTTTCATGTTCCCCAAAAGGGGGTTATGGGTTATGAATTCAATTTAGGGCAGCACTGTGTTAAAGAACCGTACTGATTTTATGCTTTATGTGGATGTTGTGCCTTTGGAAAGTCTTCAAACAACCAAATAATGTAGGAATTCATAAGATTTATCTTACTCATAAGATATGGAAAACCTTTTTTTTTCTTATTATATCAAAACTTCTTAAGGGTTCTTAGAATTGTGACTTCCGCATAGTTAATTGCATGAGCCACCCAGGACTCTAGACCTCTCTGAGACCTTCTACATTATTATAAACAGTCACCTCTTATGTGAAAATCATTCATATTGATGGATTCTGCCTCTTGCCAGCTAGAATATTGCTTTGACTTGAAATGATCACAGATGGTCTTCATAGATATCTGCATCCATCTTACAGAAATACTCTTCTTGTCATTTTAGAAAAGAATTGATTTTTTTCAAAAGTTTGCATTTTTGTGGAATAGGTTTTGGTGACTGCAAGTGAGGCACGCTCTCTATCGGAATATTCTTTCTGTTCGAATCAGCAATGGGTTGCACATTTTTAGTCTTCCTGAGTTCTATGTCTTCATCTACACAGGGAGAACATTGGGCTTCAGTCTCTATTTAAACTCTCACAGTTCTCATAATGATCTAGAACATTCCCCAGAGTCCTGTGTTACCAATATTGCTGATGGCTTTCACATGTGATTCAAATTCACAGCAATGACTAACCTTGTGTGTCTAGAGAGCCTAGGTGGGGTGGTTTGGGGGTTTAGTGCTATCGTCGGGTGCTTAGATCCTCCCTCCCAATGCACTCTGCACTTTCCCTTTCTCCTCAGACACTGGTGAGCCTTTTTCAAAAAATTCCCCATATCACGTTCACTTCCAAGGTATGGGTTGTTTGCATCATCCTCTGGGTCATACCCCCTGAGTATTATGGAAATGAATAATGTCTATGTGATCTTCCTTCTTCATATTCACACAGGATGGACCCTGTGTGTCTGGACCCTTTGCTTAGGCATTGTACATATTTTGGAGAGAGTGATTAGAGCATTTTGTTAAGTAGGGAAGAGGATGTTAGCAGGCGGAAAGTCTGAACTTGAATAACTCCTCACCCGTTTGCTCTGAAGGCATTTGAGAGGTTTCAGCAGGAACTCAGGGATGGAAAAGTCAATGAGAACAGGGTAGCATGTTACCAAGATGCTGAAACTCTTTCCCTTGGAAAGTTGCTTGTATTGTAACGCAACTACATGTCATTAACGAGTTAGATTTGTCTTGTTTTCAGCAAGAAAATGGATTAAATGACCCTCCAAGGTCTTCACTGATTTGTAATTACATGGTATCATTTGAGTCAGAATTCTACAGTTTACAAACATTTTGAGTGGGTATTTAGAAACACATTTTTGAGTTCCTTTTCTTGTCCTGGTTGTGTTTAGAGAACAGCTTGGCCGTATTTGGTTAGGCTTTTATACTGTCACAGAGAGGAATTGACCAAAATGCCCACCGAGGCGATATGCCTTCCATGGAGGTGACGTTAGTCATGATGTAGAAAGTCTCAGACAGGTCTGGAATCCTACCCGGCTTAGTTGATTACCTGAGGCAGAGGCAGAATTCTAAACCCTCTCACAACATTTTGATAGAATAATAAGTTGCTTTTCAGTTGCTACAAGTAAGGGCAGCGTTTGCACAGTGCCAGGTGGGACAGGGTTGAATCCTAGTGTAACTAAGAGTGCCGATGACGTTATTGTGTTAGTGGCGGTCTGCGTGCTTTCCCATTTTGCTAGATTTTCTCTTGGCGAATTTTTTTGTTTTGTTCATGTTTAAAATATCGAATGATAAAAATACAGCAGCAGCAACAAGAATTAGGGAAAGAAAAGACCAAAGAAGCCTCGTAAACATTGCTAGTCATTAAAGTATACTTGAGTGCGTTGTAAGGTTGTGTCCCATCCTAGCCTTTCCAGAGAACTCTAGCAAAGGATGTAATTAAGAATTGTGTTTTTAAGTTGTTTTTCCACATTGCTCTTGCATTTTTTTCTGCTTTGATAATGAGTTTAATTCTTCACAGGAACTTCGGAAGGGTGCTGACGCCTTTTTTAAGGAAAGGATTTCTCTTTTTCGTTCAGTTGCTGGGTGCACAGACTCACAACAAAGTTGCTTTTAAATGCACAAATGAAAAATAGCCGCCAATCACAAGTTGCAACATTTTGAAACAACACTAGGTTTTTCTTTGGTGGATACATTCAAGAGAATACAATTCCCTTGGTTTCAGAAAGTGAAGTTGTAATGCTTGGCCTGCTGAGGAAGACCTTATGGGGACTTACCGAGTTCTGTCCTTGGGCGAGAGTGTTCCCCAGCTCACCTGCTGTTCCCCGTGGTTCCACCTGCACTGGAAGGGCTCCCTTCTACCCGCCATCACTTGGTTCATTCCTTCAACACCCTCACCTTTTTCAAGAGATATGCTTCCTGTCCCCTCGGCTTTACTGTACCTTGGCTTTTTCCAAAAAACCTCTCAGTTGGAGAAAACTCTTTCCTCCTGGACGTGTGCGGGAAGGCGGTTGGTTTTCACAGGTTGTGTTATTACTGGAGCATGGTCTGAGCTGGTGAGATGTGAGCTCAGAATTGACTGGGTGGTGTTCCCAGGACCGGCCCCCGAGCGGGAGTGAACGCAGTGCGGGCAGGAGTTGGGCTGGCGCGGTACCCGGCACGGCCTGGAGCTTCCCTCCCTGGGAAGCTGTCGTTACTGGGACAGGGAGATTGGTCCTTCGTGGCACAGCATCGAGCAGACCTGTCCCCCGATGTGGGCTTCTCCCTGGAGTGTGGCATGGGTTCGGTGTCCTCTCTTCCACCAAGTCCGGTTTCCAGGTGGGGAAAGGTAGAGTTTGGCCATGGGCTCTCCCAGCTCCGCACCCTCAGTACGAATGTTCATTTCAGCCACGGAGGCATGGGGACATCTGGACTTGCTGCCAACAATTACTTTTGTGTCTCACAAAATTCTCCCTTTGGGGTCGAAACGGTTCCAACCGTTGGCGCACCAGGGCCCTATTATCCACCAGAACTCCTCTCCCTTACACTTTTGAAACTGTGCGTTTCCACTCTGACCCTAAACACTTAACCATTTTCATGCCTTTATTTGCTTTCCACAACTGCTCTGTATCTTTCATCACTAGGCCTTCACTCCGTAATCCCTCAGAGTTCACAGTCTGTTGTCCTAGAGTTTACCACACGTAAACATTTGGGGCATCTGTCAGTCTGCGGATTCTGGGGTCAGATCTCCATCCCCTGCGTCCATCCCGGAGAACCTTGGTGTCTAACAGATTC
>CM053612.1:98572697-98588732 GCA_028646535.1 Procyon lotor
GACGATGGAGGCAAGGCTGAGAATAACCAATAAGAAAGATAGAAGGTGTCTGGGTCTTTGATTCTATGGACCCCCCATTACAAGTCTTGGACTTCTCAAATTGTTTGCACATGAAAGAGAGATAACTTTCTATGTTAGGTAAAGTAGCTTTTGTTGTTGTATGAAGATGGACTTGTGTGTCGGTGAACCTAATCTTGGCTTTGTAATTGGCGTGACCATCTCTGTTTCACAGATGCTTAGGACCGTTTAATGACCTCGATACGATATCACTTGGCTACTAAGTACCAGAAATGGAATTTGAACGGAGTTCTGATGGAATCAGAAGCCTGTGGTTTTCCCATTATATACCCTACCCATTTGAAGTATCATAGAACCATAAAAATATTCTGAAAGATCTGCTCAGTGTAGCAATTGATTCTCTTGGTGCTCTGGGTTTTTCCTGAACTCCTCTTAGGGCTACTGTGAAATGTACAACTTCCCTGGAAACACTGGCCCAACTCTAGGGAAGGAATCATGTCCTGTCCTTGGTTTTCCATATCCATTGTCCAGTGCGGGAGTAACAAGGTACTGTCTCAAGATGACCCCTTCTCCTGGTTCAGCTTCATTCAGAGATCACAGCAAATGCCTAGAGAAATGGATGCCCTAGACATTCCTCCATGAGGGTCATTGCTCACTTTGAGATGAACTCAGAACTCGGGGGAACATGGTTTGCTACTTTGCTCTCCAAAATAAACTGAAAAATTCACATCTAAGCTCAGTGCCAGTCTAGGATGATTGGGGTAGACTTTCTAAATATACCAAATCTACCAAATAATGATACCTTTTAGAATAACTGACTTTTAGAACTTCACTTTAGTAGTAATTAAATCATAAGATCATCGGGGAGGCAAACCATAAGATAGACTTTTAACTCTAGGGAACAAACTGAAGGTTGCTGGAGGGAAGAGGGTGGGGGGAGGGGGTAACTGGGTGACAGGCGTAAAGAAGGGCACGGGATGTGATGAGCGCTGGGTGTTATATGCAACTGACGAATCACTAAATTCTACCCCTGCAACTAATAATATATGTTAAGTAACATGAATTTAAATAAAACCTAAAAAAAGAATAAGATCATCTGTTTCTAATTAAGATCGTAAATAGATGCCTTTGGCATAAAAGAGAGAGGCGTTTTTCTATTCTATCTAAATAGTGTTTGTAATCAATTTTTATCTTAATGTTTTCATCCAAGTAATCCTAAATACTTTTGAGGATGAAATATTATTGTGGTGCTATAAAAACCTAATAAAATGTACAAATAAAAAGTTCAATTTTGACAGTGTACATTGTTTTAAGAACTTCTTTTAATTAATCTGTCTCTTCAGTAACACATTTTTCTATACCAAATATGATTTCTTAAATGTTTTTTCCCGTATACCACAATGTAATGGCCATTCGGGCCTTTCGTTTATGTTTTTATTTTAACATTCTCTTAAAATACATTTCATTTACTTGTTCTAAGAGAATTTGATTACTTCGGTTTCCACAACTACTCACTGACCATGTCCTCCTGTGTCCTAGGCCCTCGTGATTAAGTAATACAATAGCGTGTTTGCTCTTTGCTCTTACTTTTTACCTGTTTGGATTGCTGAGCAAATCCCCTTTTAAGAAATCTTCATTTCTCTTAAAAAATTGGCACAGGATCTCTTCAGAGTCCCCAGGATTGTGTGGACAGGCCCATAGCCCACCTTTTCCTTATCTCACCAGCTGGCATGTTGGTGTATTTTTAGGATCTGTCCTTCTTTTGCTCTCCGCTGATCCCGTAATTCTTTCCTAATTCCAGCTCTCCCTCCTTTCTACCACTCAGAGTTTCCTCTGAACTCATCTGTTAATTGGTTATTATGCAAGTGAGTGTGTTCCTTTTTGATTCTGCCCTCTTCTCGGGGGTTTTTCACAGCCCATGACTCCGGACTCAAGACAGAACTGTTAGAGTGATACCCTGACTTTAGAGCCCTGATGTGAGGACTGCAGTAGGAGTCAGATAGGTGGAGAGAAGGGAAGGTGAGTGATGCACAAAGTTGGGATCACTCTTGTAGGAAGGATACACAGAAGAATTCTGAAGCTAGGAGGACTTTAGGAATTCCTTTATAGTACAATTGGGAATCTGACCCTAACGCACAGATGTATCTTGCCAAAGGTAACTGCCACCCCAGTGGAAGGCCTTATTCCCAGAACCTGTATTTCATTGGGTATAATTTCTCTGAAGACCAGTTTAAGGATAATTTTGGAGCATTTGCTGGGAGACTTGAAATGGGCATAAGATACCCTGGTATTTTGTCTCGGGGAGAGGTCCAGATTGTTTTTATGAACCATTGTATGATTTCAAGAATATCTTTTTTTCTTTCATTTTGAAGATTTCATTTATTTATTTAGAAACATTTTATTTATTTATTTAGATCTTATGTATTTATTTGACAGAGAGGAGAGAGATCACAAGTTGGCAGAGAAGGCGGGGGAAGCAGGCTCCCTGCTGAGCAGAGAGCCCGATGCAAGGCTCGATCCCAGGATCCCAAGATCCTGACCTGAGCTGAAGACAGACGCTTAACTCACTGAGCCACCCAGGCGCCCCTCAGTGTGACATTGCATTAAGCACAGTACTATGATACTGTGATTTATAATACATTCGTATTTGGTCTTCATCCCCATTTCTGGCACAGAGCTCCTAAAACCCTTGACATTCCCTAGGTGGAGAAAACAGTCAAGATGTCTTTTGTTCTGCGAACGAGGTGACATTTGGAAAGCACTTGAGAACAGAGGCTCGTTGTCAGAGGTGCCACCGCACAGGGTTAGAGTGTTGGGACTTCCGGTTCCGTCTGGGACTTCTGTGGGGGGGTGGGGGAGGGAAGGGACGGAGTTCAGTCTTCCATGGCCAGTGATTTCATCCATCGTGCCCAGGTAATGAAGCTTCTGTAAAAACACAAATGTAGGGATTAGGAAGGCTTCCGAGTTGGTGACATGTCGGGGTGTTGGGAGAGAGGTGCCCCTGGAGAGGACACGGAAGCCCCACGTTCCCTGTGGATCTCCTCCATCTGGGTGTTCCTAACTTACATCCCTTCGAATAAACTGGTGATCTAGGAAGTGGCATGTTTCTCTAAGCTCTGTGAGCCACTCTAGGAAATTCCTTGAGCTCAAGGAGGGGGTTGTGGGAATCTCTGAGCTACAGCTGGTGATCAGGAAGCACCAGCCACGAGCTGAACTGATAGGAGGAACACACTCTTACAGGACGGGCCCGTCACTGTGGGATCCGAAGCTGTCTCTGGGTCGGTGGTGTCGGGATGGAGCAGGAGGGCCTGTTGGTGTACGGAAGCTCATTCCCCACACACACATTGGAATTACTGTCTCCTACCTTATGCAGGGGTCAGCGGGAAGGGCTATTAGTAAATATGTTCATCTTTTGCAGATTGTGAGGTTGCTGTGGTAGTGATGGGCTCTGCCCTGGTAGCGTGAAATCAGATACCGATTATACATCAACAAATGAGTGTGGCTGTGTTCCGATAAAACTTTATTTAAGGGCACTGAAATTTAAATTTCATGTCATTTTCACATGTCACGAAATTTCATTTTTTCCTAACTTAGCATTTACAAATGTGAAAACAATTCTTAGCTCACCAGCTGTACAAAAAAACAGGTGCCGGGCTAGATGGGCCATTTGTGATAGCTTGCCAGTCTGCTCTGGGCCATTGCATTCACGCTTGCAAAACTGAACTTAAGCAAAACAATAAAATGCTTTCTTCTCTCGATACAAAGGCATATCTTGATGTATTCACACTCAACAAAAACAGACAGTTTCGCACATCCCTTATGGATCATCAGAATTTTGAATGAATGCATGATAAACAACAGTAAGAAAACATCCAAGAAATCACAGCTTTTGAAAATTCAGTGTTGAAATGGGATCATTAGGGCCAGCAAAACCTGTGGAGGACTTCAAATTCAGCAAAACACACAACTTCAGAATGGATCTCCTCTGCCAGACTCTTCCAGGTTATCTCCATTGTTCATTGTCTTTGAGCTATTTTCTTAGTCTGCAAGTGGTAGAAAGCCGATAATAATGCAGATGAGTAGTGTCTATGGAAATGCAAATGATCATGGCCAGAGGAATGCCATTGACGCTGGCCCCGTGAATAGACCCTTTTGCGTCTATCTGTAAATCGAGTCCTGCAAGTCTTGTTGTATGGGAATATATTTATGTTTATATTTCTTGGATTTCTCCTTGGAACCAGAAGTAACCTATTCTTGGTGCTTGCAGTATTTCATGGGTGAAATCTAACCGTTGGCACATGTTCTTCTTGTGTTTGCACCAGAGTCTTGCATTTGCTTCATAAAAGATTTATCTTTTCAGATTGTGCTCTGTTACCTTGTACCGGGGCACCTCGCTCTCGGTGACAAGCCACCTCTCTGTGGGAAGTGGGGTGCTTGCCCTTCTCCTTATGGGTATTATAACTCACTACCTCAACTTGTTCACCATTTGGTTCTGAGGCTATGTGTTGAAAAGCAGTAATTTAGGGCCCAGTCTCTGTGCCATGGCATGCTGCTTTGATCTCAGTGGGAGTTCCGTTCTCCTAAGGGCTACAACCCCAAATTCTTCATCATGTTCCAGGTTTATTCCGAGCCAAACTTAGAGGTGAGGAATATTGGGTCTGCTTGGATGAACATCTGGACGGTTTCATTTGACATCTGTGAAATTTATTGGAGAAGGGTCAAATCTCTGAAACACAGCAGAATGCGGCTGTTGAAGGGTTTTGTTTTGTGTTAGATGTTTTCTGTCGAGTATGTGGTGAATCCATAGAGCCTGAGGAAAACGTGTCTTAAAGAGGAAAATGAAAAACCTGGGCCGGCATGGAAATGCACTGTGTCCAAATACCCAAGAACATCTTTTACTTCTTAGTAACTCTAATAAGCAGTGGATGAAAAATTTCAGATGTTTTATAGTTTAAAACATTTAAAGCATATGGTAATAATTACTAGTATTCTGTAGTTTTTCCTGACTTTATACAATCAACTTCAAGGACAAAGTTGATATATATTGAATATCTCTTATCTAACATACTGCTGTCTCTTGGGAATTACCTGCTATTTCATAGGCAAAGCTACCATGGACAGTGATTGTCAAAGAAGTGTAGGTTTGTAGCCCTGGAAGGGAGCTTCTTCTGGAAAACTTCCCAAGTGGTACGATTAATTCCCTTTATTGTGGTACCAGTGCCGTTTCCATAGGTGAAAATAATGACATTATTTCTCAGGAGAAAATAAACAGGATATCATGATCTGAGAGGAGAAGACTATCCTACTATTTCCTTAAGACAGGGGTATAATTAAAAATTTTTTTTTTTAAAGATTTTATTTATTTGACAGCGAGAAACACAGCGAGAGAGGGAACACAAGCAAAGGAAATGGTGGCAGGAGAAGCAGGCTTCTTGCCGAGCAGGGAGCCCGATGCGAGGCTTGATCCCAGGACCCTGGGATCACGACCTGAGCCGAAGACAGATGCTTTAACGACTGAGCCACCCCGGCGCCCCATGGGTATAATTAAAATTTGCATGGGATGCGTAGGAGAAGAATTTAAGGGAGAGCTGAGTCCTTGAACTTCCCCGTCTAAATGCAGATGGCCATCTATTGACCAACAAGCATGGCTTAGGGCTCCTTGGGCAACATCCTTCTCAAGAACTCTGTCTAGTGTTGCTCTGCGGGAACGTGCAAAAGGATGTCCTCTCTGATGTAAAGGCAGAGATGGGAAAAAAAGGGAAAGGAGAGACTATGAAGCAGACAAAACCAGAAGTAACTCATAAATGGGGTCAGGAAGCATCCAGAGTCAAAACTTCATTTCTGAAATGGTGAGGGAGCAGAGCCAAGCTGTGTGAGAAAGGCTGAAGGCTTCCAGCAGCGTCCCTTGTAGCGATGATGCAGGTGGGGCGAGGAGTCAATGGTTGAAACAATTAAGAGATTTGTGCCCCCTTCCGCCCGCCCCAGCCTCCCGGAATGCGCGCTCCCAGTTCTAATTGCCGCCTCCAGCACTGAAGGCGGCCTGGGCTGCTGTCTCCGATTTGCTTCTCCTCACATGTCATTCTTATGGTAAGTGTTTTCTGCCCTCATGCTGGGAACTTTTATCAAACATATTAGTGTGCTTTTGGGTGATCATTAGCCTGCGGTAGCTGGAACATTCCATGCTTTTTTAACCTAGACACTAGCCTGAAAGAACATGCAAAGAAAGCCTCCTGCGAGACTCACAGCACAATCAACATGTGAGGAAAAGGGCAGGTTCTTATTTAGATTTAAATCCAACATGTGACATGTTAATAGCCCAATGTGTTTCCGATTTTCCGTATCAATTTTTTTACGGGTGTGAAAGGTGTTTCCACCTGCTGTAAACTTCAAAGCAAAGTCCTGCAGGAGGGAAGAAGCCACCTCCATGGAAGTCTTTATCCGCTCCCGTGCCTACTCTCTATTAATTTCTCCTCCCGTCCGATGAAAGAAAAGGCCAACAAAATCTCTTACTTGGTTCGCAATTGAAGGAAGGTTCCTGAAAGCTGGGTTTAGAAAGGGAGTCTGTTTGAACATATGAAAAACATCCCCGTCAGGATGCATTACATGGTGATTACGGTCTGACCGATGCATTGGAGCTGTAATGTGTTCATCAGAAGGCCCTGGGAGTGGGCGTGACGCCGGTGGCTTGACCGTGTTGGCGTTTGATCTGGCAGCTGGCAGAAAGCCCCAGCACTGGGGACTCTTAGGTTTTAGAAAGGAGACGGCTTTGGCTTTCAGTGGCCCGGTGGGCATATTTGTGGGCATCACATGGGTGCTTGTCCTTTGTTGGCCTGCTCGCCCCAAGAAGGGTCCTTGTCAAAACAGTCTGGAGGGGGCGGAGTTAACCCACCTTTGCTTATTAGCTCTTAGCTCTCTTCACAATTTGGACTGTATCGGGTCGGTAATCCTTGGCGTGAGAATCAGGTCTAGTGGTTTTGCCTATTCATACACAGGATTTCCTCTTGGAAATCTGATTCATGTTGGTGCATCCTCTGCCTTAGAAACAGGATTTCTTTATGTTTTCAAGAGAACAGTCATTACAAGAAAATGAATCTAGGTTCTATTTCTTTTAAGTGTATTTATTTTTTAGTAATCTCTACACTCAACGTGCGGCTTGAACTCATGAGATCAAGAGTCACGTGTTCTACCGACTGAGCCGGCCAGGCGCCTGAAATCTAAGTTTTGTTTTATTTCATTTCATTTCAATTCAATTTATTTATTCATTTATTTTTGAAATCTAGGTTTTAATTTCAACTCTGTTTTTACTAGCGGCGTGAACAAAGACACACTCTTGCTGTCTCTCTCGCCTGAAAAAATATAGGCTAATTTCCACAAACTAATTTTCCTTTCTCAAAAGTTCTTATCTTTGACCCATTTGATTCAGAAGATCCTCCATCACTCTATAAACAATGACATGCAACTACTTTGCTTTATACATTTTGCAACTAGTTTAGGTCAGAGAACACCCTGGTAGGATTCTTTGCTCAAAGCATGATGTTCTTTGGGTGATTTGAAGAGAGAGAGAGTGAGTGAGTGTGTGTGTGTGTGTGTGTGTGTGTGTGTGTGTACACGTGTGCTGGCTGAGCTGGACATTTGTTTTAAATTTCTTTTCAGCCTAAAATTAAATGACTGTGGCTGTACTCTAGGATATACTACTGAGGTCCACCTTCTGTTTTCTTCTGGGTTGAAAGAGAAAATGATTTTTTTTTAAGGAAGATCTTGGTCAAGTATTCCCTTTACCTTTGATGCATGTCTACACACAGGTTGCATTGCCTACTTACTCCCACATCTTTGTTAGGGTCTTTAATTTCCACAGTGGATATTGCGCAGACAGAAGTTCTGCTAGCTCGGAAATGATGGCCACACGTGATGCTCGCCCAGGAGCAGGCTATCAAACGCTCCGTAACCTCATGCCTCCAGAAGTCAGCAGGGAGAAACCGTCTTCAGACATGCCTGGTGGCTACATCGTTTCCAAATGTTCTGCAGTCTTTGCCTTCCTTACAGAACTGAGGCTTTCTGCCTCTCCTATCTCAAGACTGTCCTTTAACCAATGGTTTTTATTCAATGCACGTTACTACCGTGGGGCAGGGGGCGTATTCTCAGAAACCATAGTCCCAGCCTTTGGGAGCACCCTGAGGAGACGGGGGACATTGGACTGTCATCCCATGCCATCCCTAGAAGGAAGCTTTTCAAGGCATCCATTGTGTTGGCATTAGCAGTACTAATTACGTTTCCCCTAGAAGTTGCTAGGGTTTTTGTTTTTTTTTTCCTCCTGAGGATACTGTGTACCTTAACCCATAGTGTTTTTTCCTTGCATTGGCTGTTAGAAATCTAAGAGATAAATAAAATACTCTCCTTTTAACAAGGATACTGAAATGAATCACATGTATTTTGGAAACTAGCTTTATCCCGACTCCATCTATTTGCTTATTGTCTTTGATTTTGTTTCCCTTTATCTTGTTGTTCCCACACACTTAAGATTGGTGTTTTGGCCATGTCCTCTAGATCTTGGTCTGTTGTTTTTGAATGCCTCTAAGAGTGAAAGGGGCTGTTGATAAATTCATAAGCCCATGAAACAAGACATAACTAGAAGGTTGCCGTGTTGCAGCTGCAGTGGGCCCGATGAGTCCTTGGGTTTCCTGGACCATCTCATCCACAATTTCACGGTTAGCCGAGATGAGGTGACAAGACATCTGTATTCATAGCAGCAGTCTTGCTCCTGGGCAGTGATGGGTACGGCATCGCACTTGGAAAGGAGCAAGAGCCTTGCCACTTGTCAATTAGGTAATGGCTGTAACCGGCCGAGAGAAACAAGAAAAAGCCATTCAAATGATGAACCCAGAGGGAGTGCAGGAGAAACGTGTTCCGATGGGAAATGAGGTAAGTGGAGCAAAGGTGGACGGGTTTTGTTTGTGTGCACCCTTTGGAACCAAAGGGCTTTGGCCCTGTCTTCACAGATCTTAAGTCGTAAATAGCAAAGGTCAAAGAATAGTCTTTAAAACTACACAATAAAGAAAGGACTTCTCTCAAATAGCTCCATTCAGAGCATAGTTACCAATGTGGGTGAGTTCATTTTCCATTTGTGTGGAGGAAAAAAATGACTTAAAGTGTGTACTTTGTAAAGATGTCTTTCTTTCTCTCTCTCTCTCTCTTCTTTCCATTATTACTAGTAGTAACTGTTTATGTTGATTCCTATAAAGATCCTTTTCCATCTGCCGTAGGCTCTGGGAATCCATACTGAGAATTTTAAGCATAGAGACATACATATAGATAAATTGGGCTTTCGCCTTCTTGAACCTACAGCAGAAACTCCACAGTCAGGCAACCGTGGGAATCACGATGTGATCTTTATCAGAGCAAGAGCTCAGGGTGCGTCTGTGCGTCTGTCCACACCTCTCTTCCTGTTGGAAGACAGGTTGGGGATAAGGCAGAGCTGCCTAGGGACATGTGCTGATGGTTAGGAAAATGGGATCCCATGGCTCTGCCTTATTAAACAATGTGCATTTCAGGGGATTACAAGTGACTAATTCTGTGTCAAGTTGCACACAAGGAACGCTGTTTGCAGGAGGAACCTCTGAGTGCTGCTGGGGCCAGGACGAGCCTTGCACTGTGCAAGCAAAGATCACTTTGAGCATTCGGCCGCCCGCAGACGTGGCCCGCTTCAGCCTTTTGCAGACTTTTCTCATGTGCCTTGATGGCAGCATTGTTGAGAGTGCGAGGGGGGCTGCCCAGCGCTGCCTGGGGACACAGCCGTCTTGGGCTCTGCTTGCTGATGAAGGTAGGGCTTTGATGCGCGTACAGCTCCCGGTTCTCACAGCTGAAAGGTTGAACTTGGGCGGTTGCAGATCAATGAGCTGCGTTTCCCAAGAGAAAGTGCACAATGGCTCCGGGACTATTAAGCTGTGAAGATTCATGCCTTCGCGTTTGGGAGTGTGTGTTCAGCAACTTTTCCTTGGGGAGGGGAGGGGGCATGTGAGCTTTGGCTTTTTACATCCAACTGTATGCACATTTTCCCTTTTTGTACAAGGAAATAATGCCTGCACTAAGGATAACCCTCCCCTCCTCCTAAATCCTTCCACAAAAAGATACTTATTAAGGCTGGTATTCTGAAGAACTAAATGCTTCTTTAACTTTGCTTTATCTGCTTCAATGAGCACAGTGTACCGAGTCCGGGGAATTCACATTACGGCCGCGAGCGGCCCTCCCTATTCTCTGGGGCTCTTTGGGCACAGAAATAATCCCTTCCTAGGATCTTTTGAGAAAGCAACTCAACTATGCAGGCTAATCAACTGTAAATCGTGGCCAACTCGAAAAGTGTTGCGCGAAGTAGCATCAAAAAGCGTGATCACCAGAAAGCCCTGTTGCTCAGTCTCTTTAAACACAGACCTTCGTCCCAAGATCCAGGACACATTCGAGGCAAATGCACTTACTCGCTATATTTTAAAGCTCCAGGATGCTGCTCTGCTCGCTCCGGATCCCATCCCCACTTTTGTCCGGAGCACTCCGTGTACGGTTCCCTGTTTCGTTTCTTTGTCGTTTTCAGACAAAAAGGCAGTGAAACCCCTTAGAACTTTTGTTTTCCAAGTGGTAATGGAGACTATATAAGGAGGCGTGAACTCTGATGGCGTGTGAAATTGCATACACGCGGAAGCTCTTCTGGGTTGCTTCTAAACCGTTTTCTGCCCCATCTGGACACAGTCTCTGGCAGGAGAAAATCATCTCTAGGCTGGGAGAGTCACGTCTCCACGCATGTGTGTGCCGCTCTCCTGAAATGCCCCGGCATGATAACATTAGCTGTCGTTCTGTGGAAAGGCTGTGTCTTGATGGGGACTCAGACATCACTTCTTTGCCTGCGTTCTCCTTGGCTTGCAGGGTAATGTCACTGATGCATTTATAATCACAGACATCCAGTACTAAGACACTGAATAGAATGGAAGCCTCTCTTTCTGACTCATCAGAATCGAACAGCAATGGGACCGTGGCATTTGCTTTCTGATATTTGAAAGGCAGAGCGAGAAGTCCGTTTCCGGCCAGCGGCATGCCCCTTCTTCCCCGGCCGTGGTCTCCTTGTCATTCCTTCATCTGTACAGACACAGACCATTGCAGTATTTCCATCCTGAGCTGTGAACGCAGCTCCGTACTGGTCATTTCTGGCCGATGGTCCTACAGAAACTCTTGTAGTTACAGTGTGTTCACTTGAACACGTCTCTTCTGTTGTTTGTGGGAGAGGCGGTGAGTGACGACATGGTCCAGGGTCTGGTCTTTGGGTTCCAGGCCTGACAGTGGGGACTCACAAACTCTGTGACCCGGACCAGATTCCTTCTGTGCCCTCTGCAAACCTCTCTCTCTCCCTGGATGCTCAGTATTAATTAAAAACATGAATATTCACTCAATCGTGTGAGCTAAAAGCCTTCTTCTCCTTCATGTTTATGTTCATCCTTCTGAAAAGTTTTCACACTCATCTCTCAGACTGTTTTGCCATCCCTTCTGTAGTAGCTCAAGCAAGCGTTGTCCGAGAAAGTCACTAGTTTGAACACGCTTATCGATTAAGAGTAAGAAAAATAAAAATTTTTACTTTATCTTCACGTGTTCCTTCTTTGATGTTCTCCCCTTCTTTAAGATTTTATTTATTTATTTGAAAGAGAGAGGGAGAAGCAGACTCCCCACTGAGCAGGGAGCCTGATGCGGGACTCGATCCCAGGATCCCGGGATCATGACTTCAGCCGAAGGCAGTTGCTTAACCCACTGAGCCACCAAGGCGCCCCTGATGTCCTTCCCTTCTTTATGTAGATCTGAGTTCCTGACCTATATAACTTTTCTTCTCTCTAAAGAACCTTCTAACATTTCTTGCAAGGCAGGTCTTTTAGCAACGAATTCCCTCCATTTTTATTTGTCTGAGAAAGCCTTTATTTCTCCTTCACTTTTGAAAGATAACTTTACAGGTACAGAATTCTAGTTGGTGCTGTTTTTTGCCCTCCGTAGTTTAAATATTTCTGCCCACTGAGCTCCCTGGATCTGCAGTGTGGTGTCAGATACGATTCTTGCCTCAGCTGTGTCCTTACCGACTAGCAACTCCCGTCACAAAGCGTTCCTGTTCTCTCTTACCAGGGTTTTCTTTGTTTACGTGTCGCTTGCTTTTTTGTTGTATCTCTGGCAGGATTTCTTTTTGGTTCTTTCTAGGGATTTTCATCTCTCTCCTGACATTGCCCATCTTTTGGCTCCTGCATGTCTTTCCATTAGAGCCGTTAGTATGTGAGTCGTAGTTGGTCTGATGGTTCCCACATCCCTGCCGTGTCTGCTTCTGATGCTTGCTTTTCCTATTCAGATTGTGTTCTTTGCCTTTCAGTATGCCTTGTCATTTTTTTCTTGATAGCTGGATCTGATCCACCAGGTAAAAGGAACGGCTGTCAGTTGGCTTTTAGTAATGTGGTGGTGAGGTGTGTGCGGAGGCTCATGAGGAGGTCTCCGCGTTTTAGCGAACTGGGCTGTGAACTTCAAAAGAGTTCTCCTCCGCGAGGTGGGACAGAAGGGCTGCAGCCAGCTGGCACTGAGTGCTTCCCTTCCTTGGGTTAGTGAGGCCGTGATAACCCTCCAGCAGGGGAGGGTCCGCTGACCTGGGTTCCCAGAAGGCAGGCCCCGCCCGGAAGATCAGACTGGTCTGGCCTACCTCCGAGCGGTTCCTTTTCCTCTCCATCTGCCAGACTCTTGGGAGGACTTTTCTCCAATATTTGCTATGCTAATCTGGTTGAGCTCTTGGAGGTACATTTCACAGTATTGTGGGGCTCCCCTATCACTGGGACCCCACGACGCTTTCACTCCCAGACTCATCACACTGAGCCTCCAGGCAATTTGCCGATCACAGTTGACGTTTTCCTGCACAGATACTGGTTCCTGTGATGGCTTCTACCCTTGGTAAGCCGCGACTCGGTGTGTTCGCCTGTCCTCTCCGATCTCAGGAGCAGTGACTCTGTGTATTCACCTGACCTTTCCAGTGTTGATAAGCTGAGACTCGGTGTGTTCGCCTGTCCTTCCCTCCGATCTCCGGAACAGTGACTCTGTGTATTTACCTCTCCTTCTCTCCAGTCTCAGGAGCAGTGCTTCCCTTTGTGTTCTCTCGTGTGCAATGGATCTGAAAAGACTTGTTTTTCCTCTGTTCAGCTTTTTAGTTGCAGTTAAGATAGAGTGGTGACTTTCACTCTGGATGTGTCTGTTTCATATGTGTCTGCTGTCAGTCTTTTCCTCTACAGGTCAGATGTAATGTCTGTCTTCTGTGCAGCCTTCCCCGACCTTTATCCTTTTTAGTCCCAGGACCAATTCATCAGTCTGTCCTGTGTGCTAACAAGATGCTGTGTTTACATTCACACGCATTGTCTGTCTTGTAGGGTTTTGTTTCTGTGTGTTTGCATGTGGAACCTCATTACCGGCATCCCCCGTTATTGTACTTTGTTTATTTTTCTTAGCTCACTTGACATTTGTTAGCTGTTAATTATGTACCATCCATGTGCCAGACTTGTTGCTTGTGGAGACTTCACTAGGGTGAGGATGTGGGTTGGATAAAAATTTACTAATGTGAATCACAATTCTGAAGTTCTGTGCTCTCAAGAAGGACCCTATGATCAGGATGAGTCCCTCATGTCCTTAACTTCCACGAGTGGTAATTTGACATTTTCATTACTTCTGGATGCCTTCTGAAATGTGTTGATAGCAACTTGGGCTTGATATTCAGTTATGAAGTTAATATCTTTCATTTGCTTAAGCTTTATCATTGGCAGACATCTTCACATTTGCTTTTCAAAGCATCTTTCTGAGAAGGGAAGGGCGAGGATTAACTTGCTGTTGTGCAAGATACGATGTAGAGAGTAGCCTTTTGAAAGTCCGGTGGCTAATGAGATGTGAGGACAGTGAAATGGACCCCAGGTCCACAGTAACTTTGAAGGGGGGGTGTGGGGAAGCCTAGAGGACAGGAGCCTAACTTCATGTTCGTTGAAGAAAATGTGGAAAGAGAGAAATTAGATTGAAGTTATGGCGACCCCTCCTTTTGGTAGTTTGGCTGTAAAGAGAAGAGAATAAAGAGGGAGGTCAAGATTTTGAAACAATAGAAATAGATTTTTGCTCTATGCTCTGGAGGGCTTAATAGATAAATATTCCTCTTCGCATCATACTAGTTTGTATTGGTACTAGCTTTCATTACCCCATATAGAATTGCTGGTGGAGTAGACTTGTCTAGGCAGGAAAGAGTCTTTATCCTCTTAGGTTCTCTGGCTTGGCCTGCTGGCTCGCACTTGGCATTTAGGCTAATTTTGAGGCAGGGCTTACCTTGACATGGATGCTAGTTTTGAGGCAGGGGTTTAGAAAAAAAAGAAAGGGGGACCATTGGGGTGGCTCTCAAAACTCCTGCTCCAAGTGGCCATTGCCACATCTCACTTCCCAGCCCATTGGCCAAGCAAGTCACAGTGCCCAGAGCGACATCAGTGGACAGAGAAGCACATATAGGCCACCCTCTTCTAGGAGGGATCAGCATGCAGTCTACCTTGCTAGGAAAATCACTTGGAATGATGAAATACTACTTTTAATCATTAGGCATTTTTCAGATCTGCACAGAATGGCAGTAAAAGGAAATACTTCAACTCATTTATGTTGTCAAAATCTGAAATGAAAACGATCAGGTAGGAAAAGTGATTTTAGCATCACACCTGAGCCCTCGGATATTTAGCTATCAGGGAAAACGGTGCCCTCTTGCACTTTCATGGCAGTGAAACTACCCTGAGAAGGGAGCTTTTAGTGCAACTCAACTACATGAAACAGTGTACATTTTTTAATATGTGAAGTTTCAGGCCTTATTTTATTTAATACACACATTTGCATAATGCTCTGTTGGAAATTCTTTTTCTGTTAAAATTTTAAATTAAAAAAATTAAAAATTAAAAAAAAATTTAAATTATTTTATATGCTGTTCTGCTTATTGCCTTGGCATTATCCCGGGGGTGCCACCAGGCAACGCTCTGCTTGGGCTGTATCTTTCCTCCTCACCTCAACTTCCTTTTCCAGTCAAGGAATGTTACAAAGATGCAAACGTGAGATTTGCATCTTAGAGGAATAATCTAGGATCTGCCCACATTGACTTATTTGACATTTAATGACTGTTCTTACCACGAGAGGCTACACGTTACTGGCGCTGTCATGCAACATGTTACAGTGCACATTTGGGTCAAGACCCCACCTTTGGGGGCCACTCATTTAAACCAGGTTTTTTCAAACTTTAAAGGGCATCACTTGGAGGTCTTGTCCAAATGGAGATCAGTATTCAGCAGGTCTGGGTGCAGCTCAAGATTTTGCATTTCCAAGGTCCTGGGTGATGCTGATATTCCTGGTCCATTGCCTACATTTTGCCCAGCAAGTGTGTAACCCACTAAATTGGGAATACTGCAGCCCGTGGGGGTAGCATCCCATCCAGAATCATTTTGCTAATTAGTGGCAACCGTTACTACATGTGCTTGAGTGAACTTTCCATTTTACTGTGTGTTACTCTCCTTTTTATTTTTTTTCATCCTGATGGAAATTATTGTGTGCCCCAAGCCGTTAGTTAATTTTATTTCACCACAAAGTAAAATTCGTTCAGACAGGCTGAGTTCCAGGAACTTTTATTGCCATTATTTTAAAAAGGAGATACTGTGTCTAAGGGACGAGCTCCTTTTATGTGGAGGGAAAGAGTGTCTCCTTGTTAGCCGTCTGCTCATCGACCAGAAAAGCTGCTTTGACGTGACTACAAGGCAAATGGAACACTTTACACCACAGGATGTGAGCGCAGGGCAGGAGAAGGGAGTGAGTTTAAGCCTAATGTCCACAGCTCTCCACGGGGAGGGACGTGCCAGCTCTAGGCTCCCGTTCTTTCCTTAGGAAATCTTTTGCAGTTCCACCTAAGCAGAGACGGGTGACACCGGGTCCGTTTCTAGGGCTGCTTGTTTTCGGTGCATGGGG
>CM053612.1:98588832-98619580 GCA_028646535.1 Procyon lotor
GACACCGGGTCTGTTTCTAGGGCTGCTTGTTTTCGGTGCATGGGGTGCTCGGTGAGCTGGGATCAAGGTGCTGCCCTGCTGCTCCTCTTGTCTCGATGCAGAGGTGACCGTAGGTGTGCAGTGTGCAAGTGCAGGTGTGGGCACGCCTCGTGCCTCGCACAGCCGCTTGAACATGCTGTTGATCTTTTCCTTTTGCTGTGATGAAATATACAGAAGACAAAAAAGTTACTGTTTGAGGGACGTCTGGCGGGCTCAGCTGGTAGAGCATGCGACTCTTGGTCTTAGGGTCATGAATTTGAGCCCCATATTGTGGATAGAGCTGCTTTTTTTTTTTTAAGAGTTTATTTATTTATCTGCCAGGCAAAGCAAGAGGAAGCATAAGCAGGGTGAGCAGCAGAGGGAAAGAGAGAAGCGGGTCCTGTTCTCTGCTGAGCAGAGAGCCCGATGTGGGGCTCGATCCCAGGACCCTGGGATCATGACCTGAGCTGAAGGCACATGCTTAACCAACTGAGCCACCCAGGTGCCCCCTCCCCTTTATTTTAAGATTTTATTTATTTATTTGAGAGAGAGAGTGTTCAGGGGGAGCGGTAGAGGGAGAGGGAGAAGCTGGCTCCCTGCATAGGGCTCTGTCGCAAGACCCTAGATCATGACTGGAGCTGAAGGCAGACGCTTAACCAACGGAGCCCCCCAGGTACCCTGTGCACAGAGCTCACTTAGGAAAAAAAGTTACCATTTTAATCACTTTGCAGTACACATTTCAGTGGCATAAGTATATTCACACTGTTGTGTAACCATCCCCCCATCCAACTGCACAACATTCTCATCTTCCCCGACAGAAACTCTGTCCCCATTGCACCCGGTCTCCCCTCCCTTCCCCAGCCCTTGGCACCCGCCTTCCTGATGTCTCTACAAGCTTTTCTACTCTAGGTCCTTTATGTAAGTGGAATCATGCAGGGTTTGTCTCTTTGTGTCTGGCTTAGTTCATTTAGCAAGGTGCACATCTTTTTTCTTTTTTTTTTTTTTTAAGGTTTATTTATCAGAGAGAGAGAGAGGGCATGAGCAGAGGGCAGGGGCAGAGAGAGACAGAGAAGCAGGTTCCCCGCCGAGCAAGGAGCCCAACGTGGGGCTGGATTGTAGGACCCGGGAATCATGACATGAGCCAAAGGCAGACGCTTAACCAGCTGAGCCACCCAGGTGCCCCAGCACTATGAACAGCTTTTAAAGCCAAGATTCTATTGAGTTAATGATTATTTTTTGCTCTCAGTTGTTGAACTAAAGGCTGGCGGGACGGTGTCATCATGTAATCTCTAGGACTCTTGAGTTGAATAAGTACTCCGTGAATCAGCGTGTTTTGAACTCTTTGTCCCTTGCAGAAGCCCTTGAGCCTAACAGATGCCTGACAGTTTTTGTTTCACAATTAAAGAGAGCTGTTTATTTTGCTCTTTTGGTGACTGTTCCCTCAGAGGGGCCTTTACTCCAGATTATATGGCCCGTGGAGTCCCGGTTGCTCCCACGGTGAGTGGTATGTTACCAGTGTTCACTTTCATCTACTTCGGTGTTTATGTGTCTGTCTCCTTAGATAGATGGGTGTCTCCTTGAGAAGACTGATTGTCGCTACAACCTCTGGGGCCCTGGGGGCTTCTTGAAGGGTGGGCGGGGCAACCTTATTCCAACCTTATTCCAAGATTGGCCACTCAATACAGCAGGGTAGAGGCTTAGGGGAGGTGCGTCGGGAGCATAGACGGGCTCATATACCGTGAAAGATGTCCTTTCAGTTTTTGCAGTAACCCAGGAAAATGGCTCTCATTTTTCTCATTTTACTGTTTAGAAAGCTGAGTTCGGACTGAATAAGCCTTGTCCAAGGTTCCTGAAATTGGCCGGTTGTGGGCAAAATGGCAGGACTCTGTCTCTGGAGCCTATGTTCTTTCTTTGTACTTTAAATGACTGTTCCTGGCACCAGAGTCTGTTAGTCAATTCAGCATCCAAGAAGTTAGAGGGGAAATAGAGAATTTCAGTGTATTTCACCATCTTGAGTATTGTCTCTCTCCAGCAATATCTGTCCGTTTCTTGAAACGTAGATCTGGAAAATCAGACTTCCGTGTCTAGGCACTGGGGGTTCAGCCGCCTTTGGGATTCCAGAAGGACCGTTTGTTTTGTGCCATATTCCCTTTGAACTTGGACTCATTTTGGGACTCTCAAGTCATTGACAGGACTCCCTAACCTAGCCCAGTCATCTTGTTTTGAGAGAGTTATTTTCACTCAGAGGAGGGGATAGTTCCTGAACTTTCCAGAGTAGTCGGTAAACCCTTGGAACCGCACCATCAAGGGCCTGGGCTTGGCCGGTCCAGCGATAGACACGAGGGGCGACCACCGCAGGTCAGCAGGGAAGCCTGTGAGGTCAGCTCCCTGCTGATGCCCCAGAACAATCGGGCCTGCTCCCGCGCGGTGTGCATGCTCTGCGGCGAGAGTCCTGCAGCCGCACGGCCAGCTTGGGGTGGTTACGGCTGTTACTTTTTCCTTTGCTTCTGGACCTGCTGCGGGGACATCGCTGTCTGTCTCATTATTCCCTCCCTGGGTGGCAGGTATGGAGAGAAAACCCCCGCGGTGGTTTTCTTTTTTGTAGTTGTTTCCTTTTATTATTAGTTTTGTACCTTTTTACACATGGCCAAGTTAGGATGGCCCTCACTGTTGTGAGCTGAAGACAGCAAATCCATAATGATGCGTTAATAAACCAAAAGCTTAATCATTCTGCCCATCTTCATCCTTGCAGAGAAAGAGTCCACACTTCCCAACAGATTTGTCAACGGTCAGTCTAGATTTTTAGAATCATCTCAGCAGTTGTAAGTCAAAGCTGCCTGACCTCCTGTTCACTCACCCCATTGACTATCAGGTTTAAATTAATGTAAGTTAGATACAGTTAAAAATTGAGATCCTCAGTCACGTAGTCCAGTGCTTTTCCACCAGAAATAATTTGGCTGCTCCCCGGTGACATTCAGCCACATCTGGGGATGTGATGGGTCAGGAAGGTCTGGGGGCATATTGGTGTTTGGTTGTTCCCCGGAGAGGAGGAGGCGCCTGTGGGGAAGTTAGTTTCTCATCAGGTGGGATGATCATTCTCTTTGAATGAGCTCCTACAGATTCTAGACTCCTCCATGGACCATCTCTCTGCCGTGTCAGATCCCTCCCCCCACCGGCCCGGCATTCTCGCTGAAGTCACTCTGCTGGCCATGGTAGACGGGTGCTCCTTGTGGGTGCAGAGCTCTGTTTACCATCAGTTACCTCACTGAGTGTCTGCACAACCCTGGAAGCAGGGAGCTCTCCACCGGACAGACGTGTAAGAACAAGAGGGCAGCTGATTGACTCAGCCTGCTCACGGTGGGAGGGAACGAGTGGCTTCCTGATGCCCCTGCGGCCAGAGCGGAACCCGGGTCTCCCAGCTTGGGAACGTGTGCCCGTCCCACTCTGTCCTCACTGCTTTCGTTGGCAAGGCTTTTAAGGGCTGAGGCAGTCTGTGGACAACAGGAGAAATAGGCTGACTCTCAGAACCCAAAATGGTTATCACATCTCCGCTTTCCATGCCACTCTCGATGGGAAAGCAAGAGAGGAAGAAAATGGGATTCTTTGTCCCTTGTTGAACAAGTCAGAGACAGTTATGGGTCTTCCCAAGGGGACAGATCATGTTTCCCTAAATGCCTTTTTCCTGGAAGAGCTCATTAAAGAAGAGAAGACCTCCCCCCTTCTCCCCTGCCCTGCTTCAACGGGATTTATGGACAAGTGGTGCACCATTTTAGAAAGAGTATCTGCTCATATTATTTTTCATATTTGGAAAGGGCATTTCTCCAAACCAATTCATGCAAATAAGGATAACATAATGCGTGTGCCTTCTGGGAGTTTGCACTGGGGAAAGAAAAGTTGTGTGTGTCATTCAACAGTTACTGTTAGGCTATCTCAACCGAAGGAACGGTTTTGGAGTGGAAATCAAAGTGTATCATATTAAGCCACATACCTGGAAGTCAGTACTCAACTTGAGCTACTTTGCCATTGGAGTTAAATGAAAAATCAGTCAAAGCAGCATTTTGGTTGCAACAGCAAGGAATATCCATTAGGATACTCAGGGACAGACTCCTCTTAATTGTTTCTAAATGGGATTGTGGAGCTAGAAATGTTGGACTGTAGAGGCCAAGGGTCGGGCTTGCTCGATGGGTGCGCTCTGCCAAAGGCTAAGAGGCTTGGCTCTTTTCAGCTCTGCCTTCAGATGGAGACCGTGGTTGTCGTTAATTTCTCAAGATCTTAGGCAGATGGGTGAACTGTCTCTGCACAGCACCCCAGAGGGAAAGATTTCTGCCGAAGTGAGGACCGTGCCTTTCTGGGAGAGCCTGCGTCTCTGCTTTGAGACTTGCAGGCAACATATGATCAACTTATGTATTTATGTATCACCACATGTTTTGGCCTAAAAATGCTACCTATGAAAATGTGGAATCCATTATGCAACAAAATACTTGGGAAGCAGCTTCTCTTTCTTAACTTTGGGAAGGAAATGTGTGTGAGTCAAGCGGTGCCAGATTCACAGCTTTGGGGTTTTGAACGGTTCCTTTCTTGACTCGGAGGTATGGTGGTCCCGGCGTGCTCGTCTGCGTGTCTGCCCTTCCTTCTGGCCCACACAGACATTTCAGATCAGTTCCGGGCAGAATGCCTCCACGGTCAAGAGGGGGGCTGAGGGAATGAGGATGTGCTATCCCATTCTGTGGAGCTGACAGGCCAGAGGTGGCCTGGCAGAGAGGGAAAGTGTACATACAGAAGGTACCCTTTGCCTGAGAAAATCTGGTTGGCATTTCAGGGGTGGGTCAGGGATTTCCACGTGTGAATTATGGCTTTCACGCGAATGAGGCACGTGCATTTCATTATGAACTCCTCAGGCTTAGAGTGGCGTGCCCCTCATTTGACCTGTCTACATCTTGAAGACCTTAAAAAGTACATGAGGCCCCACCACCACTCAGCGAGTAACATTTGTGAGTTTAAGGCATGGTTTTTGCTTTTACTTGTGAAACTTGTTGATTTCATAAGTCTGGTTTTGCTGGATCACAGAAATGCCAACCTAACAAAACAGACCAAGTGGCATTTTTCCCTATTCCTAAACAACAACAACAAAATTTAACAAGAGTAATTTTCTTTTGATACAGAAATTGGTTGAGACTTTGAGGGTGTGTTTTCTGAACCTCTGCAACAGATTTGTATGTTGATTCTGTGCTTTGCTTTTCTGTCACAGGGAAGCAAATGGCCTTACAGATGCTTCCCGTGTTAAAAAGAAAGTAGATGCAGAGCATGAGTTTCTTGTTAGAGAGTGAAGAGAGGAGCCAAAAGGTCCTTACATTTGGTTTATGGGGCTGTTCTTGGGAGCTTGTGAGGTTTCCTGCTGGCACTGGGAACGTGAGGAGAAAGGAAGCGTACACACCTGGTCGACACCTTGGGCAGAGAGAGGCAGGCCCCAAGACCGATGGAGAAGGAAGGACGTGCTGTGGGTGGGAAGTTGCTCCTTGTGGAGGCCGCCCTGCTTGGAAGGTGTCAAGCTCATTCCAACCCCTTCCACTCTGTCTTTACCCCTGCTGGCCGCTTGTCCTCCATCTGCACGTCTGGTCCTTTCACCTTACTGCACGTTGAGTGCACTCAGCCTGGGACGGGAATCAAGCCTTGATTCTGCAGCCATTCGGGGAAACTTACCCCACGGCGATCATTGAAAAATGCAAGTTCACTTAGCTTTCCGTTTTCATGCAGAATGGAACCCACTACCCGTTTCCTAAAACTCACCGTGGCGGTGCAAGGACACTTCCGCGGGAGGAGTTGTATGTGTCCTTCAGAGTGTCGTTGCCCTTGTCACCCTGGGTCCTGGGGGCTGGCATGTCACCAGGCTGTCCTGAGCTCCTGAAAGAATCAGGGTACTGGCTTTTTTTTTCTTCAAGATTTTATTTATTTATTTATTTGACAGGGAGAGGCACAGCAAGAGAGGGAACAGAAGCAGGGGGAGTGGGAGAGGGAGAAGCAGAGTTTCTGCTGAGCAGGGAGCCCAATGCGAGGCTCGATCCCAGGACCCTGGAATCATGACCTGAGCCAAAGGCAGAGGAAAATGACTTAGCCACCCAGGTGCCCCTAGGGTACTGTTTTTGACAGCACTTGGAAAAACTCTCCAGCTCTGACAGAGACTCCCCTTTTGCATGAAGTCTGTGATAACGGTAAACAGAAATGGGTGAAGCTGCCAAGGTTCATTGTTGTGAACCGTTCTGAAGCATCATCGTGCCCTACGAAAGCTCTTGTCAGTCGGTGAAAACAACACAACGTCACTCGTGGTGTCATCGATGAAGAGAGCTAAGAGCCAAACGTGGCGTTACGTTACGTGCCAGTTCCAGACATACAGTAGATGAGGGAGAGTTCGGCAGGCACAATGCTCTGAGTAGTGCTTTCCGTGTTAACGTTGAAAAGGTGAATTGATGGTGGCGCGGTAACAATTTTAAAACGGGTTTTATCTGCAAATCGGGGGACCATACCTTCCTATTTTTAAGTTAAAAGACATCTAAAAAGACACCTGATTATAATGCAAAAAACAGTTGCTCAGTTCTTTTTCGTACTATACTCTGTGCCTTAAGTTGACTCGTGCACAGATTTCCTAGTAATGCTGATGTCCTGTGTGCTACCTAGATCACAGTCTTCTCTGTCGGTGACCCTACGGTACTAGATCTGGTTTGCCCTAGAGCGATTACGCAAACCGCTTTTACTCTCCTCTCCTGCTCGGTGAGATCGCCTACCCTCACACGGATGAGCTTTCCTGTTACAAGCAGGACATCGCCAGTGTTCAGGGTGGGGAGCCCAGCGGATGCACTAACAGATCTGCAGATCCCATGCTGGGCCGGTGAAGTCCGGACGGTGTCTCCGGTTCAGCTCTGCATCCCGGAGACAGGAGATAAGCCCCTGTGCCCCGAGCTCCTGTCCCTCTCACACGGAGTGGAGCTTGTTAGCCATGAATGACTTCCGCGGGGAGCAGAGGCACCCCTGCCCCCGGCAGAGATTATAACACTGACCTCCAGTCCCTTGACAAGGGAGCTCTCGGGCGTGGCTCGGCGTCCCACTGCTGCAAGCCAAGCCTAAATAGACTGTTCACAGGGACCAGGGCTGACAGATGAGGGATTTATATGCACAGACCAGGGCCTCGAGCAGCGGGATGCCTTCCAGGGAAGGTCCTCCAGGCAGAGACCATTGAGAACTGACATTTTCCTAGACTAAAAGTCGGTTAGTAAACTCTCATTGGCATGACGGGGTTTTCATTCTTTCTAATGTCAAGCGGGGTTTTCATTCTTTCTAATGTCAAGGGACCCATGTGAGGTAAACAGAGCTGTGGGTGGGGGAGTTGTTGGGGGCAGGCTACGTCTGTGATCTCTCTGGGGTAGTGATTTTGGAATGTAATTTAAGAAAATTGATTTCTGTCATTGGATTTTTTTTTTGTGAATGCCATTCTGTACACACATAGTATCTATACACAAAATATGTTGCATCACAATACAAAATATGAGTTAACATTGTTTTCTTTGGCAAAAGGTTGGTTTTTAATAGACGTGAACTTATTTCCTAAGGCATAAAACACGTTATGACTCATGATGGCTCTGGACATTTGGTCACGTTTACTTTTCTCCTCAGAACTGAGCCTTCTCTCTCTCTCTGTCTCTCTCCCTCGTTTGAAATCAACAGGAAATTACTATTCAGAAGATTAATTTAGCACCGTGTCCCTCAGCAACAACCAGAAAGGAAATGTAATTTGCACCTTTCTACAAATATCTTCTTATCTGATTTTTCACATGCCTTGACCCACTTTTCTGGAAAAATGTATTTGAATGTTGAATATTTAAATAAAGCAGTTTTCCTACACGGGGATGATAACATCTTTCCTAAAAGTAAATCATCTCCCCCGAGATGAAAAGTGGCAGTGGTCTCTAGAACCTCATGGTTCACCTCTCTCTTCTGAAAGTAAGGTTTTCTGGTGATGTAACAGGTGCCTCGAAAACATGTAATGAATGACCAATAGTATAAGAAGGACTTTTCCCCTTCTTGTGATGAAATGAATGGGGAGATGGTAAACACTTAGTAAATGAATGAATTCCAATATCCTATTTCTCGTGTTACCTTAAAATCATTCATTCATTTATTCATTCATTTATTTAAAATACCCATTTCTGCCTCTTATGTAGCATAACCTTTTTAAAAAAAGATTCTATTTATTAGAGCGCACAAGCAAGGGAAGGGACAGAGGGAGAGAGAGAAGCAGATTCCCACTGAGCAGGGAGCCCGATGTGGGGCTCCGTCCCAAGACCCTGAGATCATGACCTGAGCCAAAGGCAGATGCTTAATTGACTGAATCACCCAGGCTCCCCTGTACCATAACTTTTCTATGCAAGGTGCTTGGCATATAGGCATGGACTTTGTGTTCATGGAGCAGAACTGGTATTACAGAGACAGGAGGAAGAAAGGAAGGCCACAGTTTTAAAAAGGAATAGACATTGCATCAAATATTTTGAAAAAAGGTAGGGTAGTATGATAGCAAAGGTAAGAGAATGTTTTCTGAGGGTGAAATTTCTTTGAAATTTAGAAGAATAGGCTGAAGGCCATGTGCAAAGGCCCTGGGGCAGGAAAAAAAATTCGGTATCTGTAGAGAATTTAAGAAGCTGTTCCTTGGTGGCTGGGACCTGGAAAAGTAGGCAGGGGTCTGACCTCTGCAAAGTGTCTCCGGAGCAAGGATTCTGTGCTGTGTATGAAGTGTGGCTGTACAAAGGGAAGACCCTGAAGAGTCGTAAGTGTGGGCGTGTGATATGGTACAAGTTACATTTGGGGAAGATTAATAGAGCTGAAAATGGAAATTGGGGACCCATTCAGAAGAAGCATGTGTGCAAATTCAGGCAGAAATGTGAGCCGATGGTGAAGCAGGGTGAAGTCGATTGATTGTGGTTTGTAACCAAGCAGGATTGGCCAGGCTTAGACATGGGGTCCGAGGGGAGGCAGGCCTCCATATTCCAGTGCCTGGGTTTCTTGGGAGGTTGGGAGAAGCATGGGTCAGTTACTGAGGTGGAGGAGAGGAACGGAGGAGCTCGGAGTTTGTTTGTGGGGAGGAGAGCCATGCCAAAACTTCCCCGTCGGACGTGATAAATTTCAGCCTGTGAGATCAAGAGGAGCTCTTAGACACTTGGGGATCTGGGGTCTGTATTTCAGAAACGCAGAACTAGAGGTATAAATTTGAGCTGTCCCTGGTTGTGTGATGTTTATGGCCACCTAACCTTTGGGTGATGCCAGGATCTGTTGGAGTATTTGTAATTGCTTCCCTCCAGGGTGATTTTACAGGCATTGTTCTGTTGAGGCTGCGCATTGACTGGAACATTGGCAAAATGGTGGGCAGAGCGGTGCAGCCAATCGCCAGAAGCAGAAGCCGGGGCAGTGGAGGGTCCAATGAGGACTCTTACCTGCACCCCGCTGTGTGGCCCTAGGCACTCCCTTCCTCTCCTGCCTTTTCTCCCCCAAAGTGAAGACTGTAAAAATCACGTGTTACTTTGCAGCTTCACGAAGTGTCCACCTCCTGGGAAGTCATGATTTATAAGCATTTCCTAGTACATCATAGGTGCCACGCATGATGTTCTTTGTCACCTCACAATTCTCTGTCAACTCACCACAAGAAGGAAGCCATGAGCCTCGATGCTGGTGGTGGCGGACCGTGCCTGACGAGGTCTCAGTCCACAAGCACTGTCCCTCCCCACTTTACGCAGAGGGTGAATATCCGACTTTTAGCCGAGTCATGGAAACACAGTGGCAGTACCTATATCTGTGGGACATTTCTGGATCCAGAAATGACAGATTTTTTTGGTTTTTCTTTGTTTTTATTTTTATTTTTTGTTTTTCTGGTAATCTCTTCACTTCTTTCATTGATTTTCTATTTGATGAGCTACTTTTATGTCCCATGCATTTTTATGAGAGATACTTGGTAATATACACAGCCTGGCATTTTAACAGGTTTGAAATGATGAAATGATGGTTTCCTGTGTGTGCCTACAAACAGTTCTATATAAAACTCTGGGTTGTGTTCCCTGTGTCATCTACCACATCAGCTCCATCTACCTTCCTACTTCCAGTGGACATCAATTGCAAGCTAGTGTTTGTACTTATGATTGGTTCCTTTCTGGACGTATCATCTTTCACTCAGTATGGGACTATTCAGACATCTTGGATTTCTTAAATAAATAGACTTTTTGGTGGGTTTTTTTTTTTCCTTCAGTACTTTTAGGTTGGCAGAAAATGCAGCGAAGCTCCCATATGTTCCCTTCATTAACATCTCGCTTTACTGCCGTCCATGTGTTACAGGTGATGACCTAGTACCAATACGTTGTGGTTTACTAAAGCCCATTGTTTACCTCGGGCTGGGCACTTGGGGCTGTACCTTCCATGGGTTTGGACATACATATAATATCATGTGTCCACCATTATGGTATCATACACCATCGTCCCTAAAACCCCGTCCTCCTCCTACTTATCCCTCCCTCTCTGCAAACTCCTGACAACCACTGATCTTCTTACTGTCTCCAGAAGAGGCTCTAGATCTTCACCCTCATTTTGCTTTCTTGGGTTAGTGGTCTGGTAGCCACAATGAAAGAACTCGCTGTTAGACCTCTGAGGGACGAAGGCGCTGCCTAGCGCCCCTTCTTAACTTCCCACACACGGTTTCACACATCTCCAATTACTGAGAGCTGGCTTTTCCTCCGCTGACCCCCAGGGTGAAAGGCTGTCCGGAGACAGGAAAGGCACAGATAAGCAAGAAGAAGAATGAAAAAGACAGTGACATGTGACTTCATATGGGTCCAAAGACTAGATTTTTGGCCACCCAACTCCACGGAGATATAATTGACATTAACATGGTGTAAGTTGAAGTGCACAGTGTGATGATTTCATACCTAGACTCTATATTGTGAAATGTTCCCCACGTAAGTTAACACATAGTTCCCATCTGTGTGTGTGTGTGTGTGGTGAGGACCCTTCAGGTGTGATCCTTTAGCAGCCTTCGGGTATGCAGTACAGTGCTATTAACTGACACATCCCGCTGAATCCGTGGAACTTACTTGTGTTATACCTGAAACTCTGGCAATTTCACTGTGGATCAAAGTACGTACCCGTGGACCACCTTTCCCCATGTCCCCTTCTCACCCTTCATTCGCCCCCGCTAGGTCTTTTTTTTTTTTTTTTTTTTTAAGTAGTCTCCATGCCCAGCATGGAGCCCAACGCAGGACCTGAACCCAGGACCCCGAGATCGAGACCTGAGCCAAGATCAGGAGTCTGATGCCTAACCCACTGAGCCGCCCAGGCGCCCTCCACCCCAGCCACACCTTTTTGGTGCTGTGCTGCTCCTGCCTCAACCCAGAGCTCTTGGAGGAAAATTTTTGAATCCCTCATTTTGGTTTTAGATAGCACAGTGGAAAGTTCCCACAAAGTTGATTCGCCTTTCCTGGGTTGGTGGTGTTCTAGAAGCCGACACCTGCACTGTGGCTGATAATACCAGTTCTGCCACTAGGGACATAGAGCTGTTCATCCTGATTGTTGCCAACTGAGTAGACCTGATGAGACGCCTGGCAGGTGTCGGCACTTTGCAGGGAGTGACTCCCCTGGACCCCGTTACAGTCCAGTGACGTAGCTTCTCTTCTTTTCCTCGTTCTGTCCACAGAGAATCTAGGAGAGACAGACTCTGAACCCAGCACCCCGGTTTGTGCGGTCCATGCTCTGACCTTCCACCCTCCCCTGCTCCTTCCTACCTGTCTTGTCCTTCTAGCCCAGACCAGGTTCTGGGCAGTGCCTTCAATAAGTGTCTGGCCCTTTCTGGACTTTGGCAAGTAAATCCCTTAACTTGCTCCGCGCCCCCTCCCCACCCCAGAAACCCAGCACATCCCCAATTGTGTTGTGTCAGCCTGGCCTCATGGTGCAGTGACGTGCACGAGAGTGGTGACCTATGTTCCCATCACCTGTCTGTCTCCTGCTTGCTGGGTAAGCCCCGTCCCACGGTCCTGTCTTCTCCAGAACTCTCCTTTTCTGTTTGAAAAGTGAAGTGATTGGATGAGAAGCTCTCCTGGGTTTTTCTCTAAGGTGAAGGATGACATCCTGAAACCTGTATGGCACGAGGGAGGATTTCCATTGGTGCGATACTGGGAAGGCTAGACTCTCTTGTAAAGGACGTGTGAACTCATTTTTCTCCTCCCTGTAGGCCTGAGTTTTGTTCGCTGTGTGCTAGAATTTCAGGGGTAAGTTCCAGCAGCACTGAGCCACAGGATGGGGTAGGGCCGGATGAGAGGCTGTGGACGCAGTTTATAATTTCTGAAGGACGCCGAGTTCTGCACTATTCAGCCCAAGGCCGTCGCTGATGGCGGGCTCTCTGTTCTTTTCACGAGTCCAGTTGGCCTCGGGTAGGATGCGTTTTGTCCCAGGCTACTGCCGTTGGCACTGCGCACAGTTTATTTGGGGTGGGGAACGCGAGGGTGCTTCGCTGGCCCGAGCTGGCTCTCAGCTGTCGGGCGTCTCTGGACCTCGTCCCAGGGCGCATGAGGTGAACTGAGTGGGGCGAGACTCGAATTTTCCAGCCATCAAGACGTCTGGAGACTGGGAGGAAATACAGACTTTGCACAGGTGATGTGAATCTCCCAGTGCTCGATACATACTGCCGTTTAATTCAGCACAAAACCGGTTTTTCCTCTTTTGTTTCTTGGACATTGGAGAATGTTGAGTGTTTCCTCCTAAGGGTCTTACCCAGTCATCGATTCTATCTTTTGCATTCGGAATATAGAAATTTAGCCTTCCTAAATTCCACCACGATCAACTGTAATGAGCCAATAAGACGCTAAAAGTTAAAACTTGAAAATTTTTTGACTCCATTGTCTGTGTGTGTGTGTGACAGAGAGAGAGAGAGAGACAGACAGACAGACAGACAGGGAAACAATTTCCCCTTGGGTCACAGTAGCAGCTTTATTTAGTTTTTTTTTTTTTTTATCAAAGCATGTACGATACAGGCAAACATCACCTAATACTGGTTTGAGACTTACTGAAAAATGAACCTTCACCTTTCTCGATTCCTTTGCGTCCTTATATCTGCATTTTCTTTAAGGATTTTATTTGTTTATATGACAGAGAAAGAGATCACAAGTAGGCAGAGAGGCAGGCAGAGAGAGAGGGAGAAGCAGGCTCCCCACTGAGCAGAGAGCCCGATGCGGGGCTCGATCCCAGGACCCTGAGATCATGACCTGAGCCGAAGGCAGAGGCTTTAACCCACTGAGCCACCCAGGTGCCCCTATATCTGCATTTTAATCATTAAAATTTGTTGAATATGAGGGTGCCTGGCTGGCTCAGCTGGTGGAACAGAGGACTCTTGATCTTGAGGCTGTGATTTCCAGGCCCACGTTGGGTGTAGAGATGACTTAAAATATTTTTTATAACAAAATTTGTTAAATGTGAACAAATACTGCTAAGTACGTCTCCAAGTATACACTGAGTTTGACTTTTGGGATCTTTTTCCTTGGTGCCTGCCTCCCTCCCTCACATCCTTCCTTCCTTCATTCTGTCTCTCTCTCTGTGTCTCCCTCTGTCTTTGTCACTTTTTGTAGAGTGTGTATGTGTTGGATGAAAGGAACGTCGGTGTTTTCGGTTTTAAGGAATATCATCAAAAGTCATCAGCCTTGCCAGAATGAGCACAGTAAATTTTGCTACAATCACCTGCTTTAATATTTCGAGGGTCAAATTAAGTGACCACTTCCTTTTCTAATACTAGTAACTCATATGAGAGGATAATGTTTTTTAAACTTTTACATGAATTGTCTCCCCCACCCTTCAGTACCTCAAATATCCACATCCTTTTTGGGTAGGTTTAAGGAGGAATAATTCAGTATTTTCAACTTCAGTAGTTGTCCTAATGAGCACATAGTTGAAAAAGTGCTGCTTCCGTGATGAAGACAATACACACCCTCTCAAAAATATGTAGGGGGAGTGCCTGAGGGGCTCGTTCGGTGGAGCATGCGACCCTTGATCTCAGGGTCATGAGTTCCAGCCCCGTGTTGGGTACAGATGACTTAAAAATAAAATCTTTTAAAACCCGTGCAGTCTTACTTATTTTGCAAAGAACACAGAAGCCTGACCATAGTGGGGGAAAAACTAAGTTCTGCCGGTAACCGTTGCAGTGCGGGAAAGAGCACAGAATGGCGCTCAGCTCTGAATCCCGCAAGGGTGAGTGGGGGGTTTACAGCCAAGGAGCGGATGGGGATTCATGGAAGGAAAATGACGGAGAGCAAGCCTCAGGCCTGAAGGGGGACCCTGGGTACCTGCACGTCACAGGATTCCTGCTGAAGGCAGGTCAGGTGACTGGACAACTCCTGGGGGAGGCTGGGGGAGGCTGAGGGATTGGATCAGTTATTGAAGGTGACCCGATGGCCGGGGCGGGGATCCTGCTAAACTGAATCGGCAGGATTCTTGCTAGGACAGGGCAGTTGAGGACAGGCCCGGGGCTGGGACCAGTCCAGAAAGAGCCCAGAGGAGCCTGTCTAGAGTTTGGTCCTGGAGAGAGTCTTGGTGCGTGTCGCTGGGCGGTCGTCCGTCAGTGTGGTATTTGTCCTCACGCTCAGTGGGTCCCTGCTGCAGCCAATGATAGCATCTTCTGCCCCACTCTTGTATCCTTGGGACTTGTGCTTTTAATTTTTGGGGCCATCTGAAATTTCTGGCCCAGCAAGGTGTTGCAGGCTCCTTTTGCTCCAGATCTGCAAGTGGGCATCCCTCCAAGGAGCCCTGGGAACGTGCCCTTCCTCGGTTCATATTGTCACGGGTGTGGTATTTACAAGAAAGTACGATGTGAGACAACGTACCTAAAAATACTTGCCTACATAGTCTTGTGAACATGTGTCCCCAGAGTGATAGAAGTTGAGTTTTGTGCAAAGACAGACGGTACTGGAGAAGCACAGGATGGGAACAAGCCGAGGAGAGCATCAGAGGTGAAGGCCAGCACCTGCTTTCCTCGTGGTGCTCTGACCGGAGAAGAATTTCCATTCCGGAGAGCTTCTCCAGAGACACTGAGAGATATCTCTGGGGGCAGCAGGCTCGACATTCAACTTACCCTGTAGTTGGTTTCGAGGTTATAAATGAGGGTGATCGGGGCAGGGTGACTCTGTTTAGGAATGAAGCCCAATTGAAAAGGTAAATGGGCGTGTGTATACGTGCTTGCATGCACACAAAGGTATTTTTCAGTGGCTACAATTTCTGTATTGTTGCCTAGGAGATGACTAATTAGTTTAAGAAAATCACAGCAGAATGTTTGCTGGGAAACTGCCCCACAAATCCCATCATGGGTATAGAATTACCTGGTAAGCACGTGGGTATTCCCCTTCCCCAAACCAGAGTTCTGTGTGACTTGATCCCCCAGGGACATCGTCCTGTATTTGGTGATCTCACATCCCCGTATTTCCCATATGAAATTGGAATTCCAAGTCATTGTGCTCATTTGTGGCCATAAACTCATGCAAATATTGATAGATTTAAATGGCTTACATACGTACATACAGATTGTCAATTGTATGGGGACAAGTCCAAGTTAAATAACCCATCCGTAAGGTGGGTACAAATATGTTGGAACATTGCAAGTATTTTTTAAAAATGTCTCACCACACTGTGTGTCAGGAATTAGGATACTGGATTTATTTATATATATTTTTAAAAAGATTTTATTTATTTGAGAGAGAGAGTGAGTGAGAGACAGAACACAAGCCGGTGGGGTGAGGAGGGCTGTTGGAGATGCAGAAGGAGCAGGAGAGGCAGACTCCCCGCTGAGCAGGGAGCCCGATGTGGGGATTGATCCCAGGACCCCGGGATCATGACCTGAGCCAAAAGCAGATACTTAACCGACTGAGCCACCCAGGCGCCCCCTGGATTTATTTTTTAACATAGAAAGGAGAATCCCTCACTTAAGGAATATAGCAGGGCCTGGTGCAAAATGAGAATGAAGGCCTTTTTAAAAATTAACAACTCCGAGATTGGTGCCAGCAAAGCATTAGACCGCAGGTGACACCGTCCAAACGCAGCCCGTGTTGACTGCAGAGACTGCACACTCACGAAGCCACCCGTGCCGAAAATATTGACTGGCTACTTACAGAAAAAAAAAATCCAGTGATCTCAGCTTCAGTTGCAGAGCGGAGAGTCGAGTCTCAGGCTTTGGGGGCCGCTGCCCAGCTCAGAAACACAGATGCATTCTGCTGTGAACATAATCAGAAGGCACACACGGTTCCTTGTGATTCACCAAAAACCAAGGCTGGCTTAACCCTTCTTTTTCTGTTGCCTTCATTGATTCGTCTTTGCTCAGCATGGATTTCACATTGCCTCCCGTCTGCTCCGTTTCCGATAACTGCTTTTAACTGTCGTGTCGCTTTTCCAAGGGGGTCTTCCGGTGTCCTGATGCGTGGACCCACAGAATGGTGGTCCTTGCCTCTCCGCTGCACAGGGCAGCTTGAAGCCTGGATGTTCTGCTTTGTGCTGCTCTCTGAGGCCACGCTGCTGGTGGGGATGGTGGCCCGCTGTGTCCGAGACTGAGCAGTCCCCTGAGGTCGGGAACGCTGGCCACGTGGGGGCCACGGCTCTGGTTATCTTCACTATGGCAGCAGCTGCTCCCGGTTAATGCGAGCTTTTCAGCTTACGGTCACTTTGTCGAAAACTGACGTCTGTGCTTCCGAGCCAAAATAGAATGCGAAGACAGAGTTTGGGATAATGAGGAACGATCACTTTGTTGCTTTGCCCTGCAGCGAAGGCTGTGGCCTTCCAAAAACCGCAGGCCTTCCTGGGGGAAGGGGCTGGGGCGTTTTATAGGGAGATACAGGAGTTGGCTGATGGCTGCCAGCCTCGTTCATCGTGTTTTCAGGGTGCTACTGGGTTCCTGAAACAGGACTGAGAGGGAGGAGAGAGGTTTGTGGACGACATGTAAAGGTTACTTTAAGATTTCATTTGTTTTTAATTTTTAATTTTTTTTAAGGATTTCATTTATTTGTCAGACAGAGACAGAGAGAGAAAGAGAGAGAGAGAGGGCACAAACAGGGAGAGTAGCAGGCAGAGGGAGAGCAGACATGGGACACAATCCCAGGACCCCAGGATCCTGACCTGAGCCGAAGGCAGAGGCTTAACTGACTGAGCCACCCAGACGTCCCTAAGGTTTTATTTTTAATTAATCTCTACATTCATGGTGGAGCTCAGACTTACAACCTGGAGATCAATAATCACATGCTGTCTGGACAGAGGCAACCAGATGCCCCCAAAAGGTTACTTTAATATCAACCTTTGCTGAAGCATCAGTGTAGCCATTTTGATGTTGGTTGGACTTCCTGCTGTTTAAGTGGTTTCAGTCAGAGCCAATCCTTTATTCCAATCAAGTGAGTAATAGAAATCTGAAACTTGTACCGCTTAGGCTGAACTGTGCCCTCCCTGTGGTTTGTAATCTGAAGCCCTAACCCTCAGCAGCTCTGAAAGTGACCATTTGACTCAGGGGTTAGTAAGGTAGTTCGAGTCATTAGGACGGGCCCTGATCCCGTGGGATGGCTGCAGTCTCCCAGCGATGCCCATCGCCGTTGAGCTGGGTATGTGTTTGCTAAACCTGTGCATGAATGCTGTCCTTACATGAAGAGGACACGAAGGCACAGACACGCACAGAGGGACGACCATATGAGGGCCCAGGGAGAAGGCGGTGTCTACCCGCCGAGGCAGGAGGCCTGCAGTAGGTCCTCCCTCCTTGGGCCTCAGGAGGAACCAACCCTGCCCAGCCCCTGACCTTGTACTTCCAGCCTCCAGAACGGAGACAGAGTACCTTGCTGTCATTGTAGCGGTCAGGTCTGTGGCTCTTTGTCACGGCAGCACTGGGAAAGAAGAGATCTGTCTAGTCCTTACAGTTTCTCGCCAGGCTGGTCTGTCCAGTGCTGTACGCTGTCACGGATTCTTTCGAGATGCTTTTCCTGTGTGGGGTGCCCGGCTGGTCGTGCAGTGGATGAGGCGTCTGCTCTTGGTTTTGGCTCCCGTCATGAGAGCCGGATCGAGCCCCGCGTTGGGTTCCTCACTTAGCGCAGAGTCCCCTCGGGTGTCTCTCTCCCTCTCTCTCTGTCCCTCCTGCTCTTTCACTCTCTTTCTCTCAAATAAATAAATCTTAAAAAAAAAAATAAAATAAAAATGCTTTTAATTTGCACCACAGCATAGCTCTTGTCTACCCTGTCCACCCTGGCACATATCACTCTCCGGGCCATTAAAGTTCTGCGGTTTTGATGACTACGCAGTGAGGGCCTGCAGTCGAAGAACCACTCTTCCTCTCCTCCTAGGCCGTGTATACGCACGGACTCAAGGTATGATTGGTGTGCTCAGCAAGCCTGGAATACGCTTGTGGGTTAGGGTATGTACAGCTGTTGTTCACAGCATTCTGGTGCATACCTGTTTACCCACAAAACAAGTGTGGAGGAGGTCGGTATCTCCTGGTGTCCTCTTAGGGCTTGTGAAGATACTCAGGCCCTGAACATTCCGTTTGCTACCGGACATGTGTGCAAGGTTTAATTCCGAAAGTCGCCTCTAATTCCTACCCTTGGTGCATTCAATGGAGATAAAAGCAAACATCAGCGAATGTAAAATCTTGTTGGTCTGCTGAGAAAGGACGTCTATTTTTTTAAGTCCCCATCATGGCACGTTCTTAGCAAAAGATCAGAAATAACTTTTTGTTGCCGAGATAAACATGTCTTTGTATAAATGGAATAAAAGTAGATCTTCAACAAGACCACAGTTTATCTGTATTTTATGGTCTAATTCCTAGTCATAGAGCACAGACTTATTTTGAGGAGGGAAGGGGGTTGTGTTTAATTTCATTGACTGCCCTTTGATAGAAATACGGTCTGTGAATATAGACACACCCCAGCGGGAGACTGCAGTCAGCGAGGGAGGGAAGTCAGTGACCGAGGGAAGTCAGGACACAGGGTCCAGCTCCAAGATGGGGGGCATGGTGTGGGCAGCAGAGCGTTGAGCTCGGTCTGGGGCTGCACGGCTGGGAGATGAAAGTGAGGTCAGGGACAAGGTCCGAGGCTGAAGCTGCCCGGACAGCCAAGACTTTCATCCCATTCGGGATCGGTGCCAAAACGGTTAGCTGGAAAATTCCCTGAGGGCTGTCTGTAGCTGTGTCTATTTCGGTCACCTCGGAATCCTTAGCACCTGACCTGGTGCTTGTTACCATGCTTCTACCGCTAGAAAACAAAGTCGTTGGTCCCCTATCTACAGCCACGTGTCGAGTTTGTACCCAGTTCTCTGCTCATTCTGCACGAGTGCGTTGAACATTCATCGGTACCTGTTGGGTGCCGAAGCCAGTTCTGGATCCCAGGGATACCAAGATGAAAACCTAGACTCATTGCAGGGCCTCGTGAGACTACCTTCTAGTGGGCCAATGGTAAACACGCGAGAAGCAATATTTTTTTTTTTTTGAGATTTTATTTTTTTTGACAGGGAGTGAGAGAAAGCACAAGCAGGGGAGCAGCAGAGGGAGAAAGAGAAGCAGGCTGCCTAGCGGGATCATGACCTGAGCCAAAGGCTAATGCTTACGCCACCCAGGTGCCCCAGTAGAGGCACATTTAAATGTGGTGGTTGGCAAGCAGAGCAAGGGGAAAAAAGAAGGCAGGTGATGGGGAGATGGACTTGGGAAAAAGGTTTTTTGCAAAAAGCAACTGTTTGGCGTTTTTCGTATTCGCACACGTAGCAGCGATCTGGAGGGAGTGAGGGAGACAGTGGAGCTATGTCGGGAAGTATTTCGAAGGTGGTGCCGGCAAGACCTGCCACTTCACTTCCTGGGGGAGACAGTAAGAATTTCCATGCGCACTACCTTTCCATCCTGGAGAGCAGGATCCAGGTTCATGGACACCCACTCGAGGCCAGCCATCAGTTGAGCTCTGTTTATTCTGTCTCCCTTCTCAAAACCACCAAACTTCAACAAGTACAATGCACAGATGAGCCCGTGAGAAAAATAAGCCTGGAGGAAACGAGTTAGCACGAAGTATCCCCAGTGTTCTCAATGGGTCCCAAAACACTGGCTGGATCCGGTGGGGCAGAGGAGTTATGTACGCAGAGGCTGTGGGACCTTCAGTATTGAGGGTGTTGGGCTTACCCTCAGCATCGCTTCTGCGAAGACAACTGTCTGTTCCATCGAGAACGTGCTTTTTCTGAACTGGAGAAGAAAGTTGCATTGGTATTTGCGTTAGGGAGCACTGTTTCCCCAGACAGCTTCCTTGCTTTTAACTAATGTCCCCTTGAATTGTGCGGCCTGATCAGACCCTTCTGTTGGGTCACAGAAAGCTCAGACGGGTGTTCGTGGTCTCCTTTCACTGGGTCGTGAGGCCTCCGGAGAGAGGACATGTTACTGGTTTGTACATGTTACCGGTTTGTCTTATTTCTTCTCATCAACTTCCAATTCGGGTTACTTTTCTACGTTTTTGCATATATGTGTGTCATTTCAAATCATTCCTAAACACGTAAGTCAGAGACTGAACGTACCTGAGGCTGGTGGTGATGACCTGGCATGCTCTTGAGCTCCTGTCCCTGGCATGTCCAGTGGGGAGATGCCAGGCTGCGGCAGGACCTCCGATCCCTGTGATCGCCGGCGCTGGTGGAGACTGTAGGAATATACGTGCGGTCCCGGCTAACCCACTAGTTTGACAGGCCTTTACTCCACATGCAAAAGCCAGCAGTCGGCCTCGCGTTGTGTGCACGGTTTCCCGCTTGTGGTTTATCCTGTGACTCTGTGGAAGCCAGTGGAGAAACCACAATCTGGGGAATTCTTTCTTGACTTAATGTCCTTTTAAGCGGTTTTTAGTGTACTTGCTTGAGAAGTCCATGAAGCAGAGACGCTCCCGTCTGATTTACACGACCTAAATCAGGTGAAATCAGGCTCTGATTTAGAGACCTAAATCAGGTGAGAATGTGGAGTTTGATCCCCTTGGCTACCCGTGAGATGAGAATATTCTCTGAAATAGGACTTCTCCTTAATTTTCCTCAATCTTTTCTTTTCCTTATCGATGAGGTGATAGCACCATTCCTTTGCCACTCTCTGGCTACTTTTATTGAACATTTTCTACCCCATTCTTCGGGGCCTTAACATATTCTGTTCTCCTTTTCATGCATGGTGGTATTAGAGAGTCCCGGGAGGCTATTTGCATTGATTTCAAGCAAGAGGGCATGGGAAGGCCATCTGCTTTTGAGGAGGGTGTGCGTTTTGTGGCCTGAGAGGTGTGGGGCCGCCGAGGCGTCCTCTCGGAATCCCCGGGGCAGGCTGCGATGGAGCCTTGCTTTCTGCTGCGGGGCCGCCCTGCGCTCACGGCTCCACGGTTCCCAGGGTCTTAGGCGCAGGGCCCTGTGTCCTCCTGCGCCCCTTCCTTCCCAGTATCTCTCCGGTCTGCAGACACTGTGTGCTTTCTTTCAGGTGTCAGTGCGGATCAAAGCCACCCAAAGAACATTTGCATGAGAATCTGCAGAATGATTAATTAGCAATGGGCATTAGTAATTTTTCTTTAAGGCTTTGAAATGTCTTTCATTGATAAACTAGTTCTGTTAAGCCTTGACTCCTTTTCAAATGGTTTCCACCCAGTACTCCCTCTGTGACTACAAATTGGATTTCTCCCCCTGTCTACACCTCTCCTGTTATTTGGATTCTGCCGCATGCTTAAGTGTGGTTAGGAAGAGGACAGCTTCCTGAGCGTGATAGTCCCCACGCCTGGCCTGTTGCACGGGAGCGTTTCTTCTACCGTCCGGTTTTTGGTATCTCTTCTTTGTCATCCCTACACTGGTTCTATTTGGCCCATCTTGTAGCTCTAAATTCTGACCATGCTCTTCCCTTGAATGCAGATGGGTTGACGCTGTCTGATTCTCACTTGCCTTTCCCTGGTGACCCGAGAAGCCTGTGGGGCTGGGCTCCTAAAGGGCACATGGTCGGCAGACACAACCTAACACGTTGCGAGGCCACAACGTAGCCGAGGGCCAGGATACCGTGGTCTCCCGCAGCCGCCGGGAGAACCCCCAGGAGAGGCCCCGTGTGCCTGGAGCCTTTGGGGAAAGGGGCCGGCTGCACAAGGGGACTGCAGCTTCCCTAAGCAGCAGCTAAAATGAACACTTGGCCGACCCTTTGCCCAAAATAGAGCCTGTTGCCAGTACATGGCTGAGGTGTGCAGAACAGAAACTTACCTAATTAAGAAGAGTGAATGAAAATATGATGTTTGCCAATTTTACCCATGAATGCATCGTGAGGACATCCTCCAGGGCCTTGGAGGGGCTCCTAGGGAGTGAGGAGCCCTGAACTTTTCTGCTTGATCAGCTCACTGGGGAAGCTGCATCCACCCCTGAGGGAAGGGCCCTCCCTCTCCAGCCTGCTGCCCTGAGGAGAGGTACCCTACAAGTGGTGCGGCTGATGGGGGCGCCATTTTGTGCTGACAAAACTGGACAGGACCATCCTGTTTACGAGAGATTTTAGACTGTGGGACTCGGTCTCCTGAAGACGGAGGGCGATGGGAATGTGACTGCTGTGTTCATTCATGGAGGACCTCGCTCTCGTGCAGACCTTCCCCGGGGTATCGCTGTGGACACAGACAGAAGTCTCGGCCGCACGCGTCGAAGAGCAGAGGGCACTAGGACTACAGCAGAGACTAAGGTGAAGGAGGAGACGGGGGTTTCTGGCAGGTGCCTTCTCGGTGTGTCAGGAAGATACCGTGGCCGGTGGGGGAATGTGTGGGGCTCCACGGAGTGCCGCGGTCAGGTGTGGAGCTGTGTCTCTGGTCCTGCTGTCGTCGCCACCGAGATGTGTTGCCTTGAGTTCATCACGTGTGTCAACTCTCTGGGCCACAGAGTCCTCACACGAAGTGGCATCCTTGAGGCTCTGTCTTCTGGCTTCTCCATACTTGCATTGTGTTTTCTCTGTCCTGGTCCCAATGCTTCCATCTGCGTCAGCCTCTTACCGTTAGAGACGTGGGGATAGTTTCGGTTTTGTACTTTATGAAATGTCTTGGAGTTACAGACGAAGCCCTTTGTGGAAACTCCAGGTGCTGAAGGGATTCAGGAGTCCCTCCTGCAAGAGCGGTAGCCTAGGGCAGGGTAGCGTTTGTGTAGTGGCGCCTCGTCCTTAAACCTTCCTCCACGGAGCCATCGTAGGTCTGCTGATGCGCCAGACGCCGACTTGGGAGGCTGCCATCTCTTGGTCGCCTCTTTACGCTAAAGATAAGATTCCAAGGGGTGCCGTTTTTCTTGATGGAACATCCAGAGTGCCCTCTTCTGTGCGCTGTCCCTTCAGATGCCATATGTCCACATATTTCTACCATCACTTGGAGAGAAAGAAGAGACCTAAAAGAAATTAAAAAGGAAATGAGCTTATATATGTTAAAACTATTTACTAAAGTATCTGGACTTTGCCGAGATTCATTGGAATATTTTAAATGTAATATTGTTACTTAATATAAGTAGAGTAACAAATTTCTGTGGTTCCTTAGTTTTATGAAGTGACAATATTTGGTCAAAATATAGAGAATTAGTTGTGTATTAATGAATTTTCATTATTTTGCTTGGCTTAGGTATAGCAGAATTGTTAAACATTGGCCTATTTTGAAATATTTTGCTTATTTTAGACTTCAGAATTATGGCCAAATTACTTATTCTGAATGTTTATTGGATCACTTCTTTTAGCAGGTAATCTGATTAAATTGGTTTCCCTTGTTATAAAATGATCTTTATATAATTATTCTATTTTTATATACTATTTGGTCTACTTTAGAGGCATAGAAAATATTTTCCACTATGAAGATTAATCTGAGAACCATTTTAATTGTTCCGTCTATCAATTTGTAACATTATTACAACCTGATGAGCTTCCCTGGGTTTCAGATACTTCATGGGAAGTTTTGCTATTTGATGCTCCCAATTAGACGGCTGAGCTGAAAAGAGCAGGTCCCAGTGTTTGAAATGCGATAAAATCAAAGTGTATGCGTTGAAGGTGCTCATTTGGCTCAAAAGAGTATAATGAGAGAATTTCAATCGTGCGATAATTCACTCTTTCCTCTGTCAGTCATCTTTGTGGAAGTCTTAGGTCTTTTCTGAAGAAGGTTGAGCACAGTATTTCTCTTTGCTGACTGCTTAAAACTGAGAGAGAAAGTACCTCTAAAATAGCTTCTCACCAGAAACATCCTGTTCATTAAGCAGCCAACAGATTTGACTTGTTTTGCATGAATATTCCGAAAGTCCCACAGAAATATCATTCAAAGCCACGTTGATTTATGGAAATACTTTGGAAACCCTGCAGTTATTTTCAAGACTTAGTTAGAATTGTTATTTGTTTTCCTTCCTCTTTTTTTTCATCGTTTGAACTGTTATAATGAATTACTTCTGTTCAAACCTCTTGTTTTAGCCTCTTGGCCAAAGGTTAGTCTGATTTCTGTTATTGAGAAATCCACATCGTGGAGACAAGGGTTCTGATCAAGTCTCAGTAGAGCTATGCTGAGTCCTTTTCCCCTGCTGGTGATGGTTTCGAGCTTATTTATGTTATTTAGGGCCTTGCCCTGTCTCACTGGTACATAACCGGGACATTTGACAATGTTTGGAGACATCCCCATTCTCTGGGAGGGATGGCAAGGTACTGGCATTTAGCAGGGAGAGGCTCAATATGCTGCTAGCATCCTGCAGTGCACAGGACAGCCTCCCTGAACAGAGGTATCCACCCCCAGATGTCATTAGTGCCGAGACTGAGAAACCCTGGCTGTTTCCACTAGGTGAACAGCACATTTCTTAGCAGTGGCCCGCTCAGACCGCCTTTCGGATGGAACGGTTTTCTCAGCATGTGGCCGATAGTGCCACCCGGGGCTCCAGCCCTCAGCCTCGAGCCTGCAAATGCTCTATGAAATATTCTCTTGAAACTATGATTGTGTTCTCAGGCTTCCTGGTTTTTGGCTGGCATAGACTTTACTAATAACTGCTCCCTACAAAAGGTGAAAAGCGTTCTGTTGTAACCAAGTACAGACGGAAGACGTGTTAGTGCTTACGTTTGTGTGCATGCTGAGGAGTAGGACATCCTTTCAATGTGGCAGAGTATCGGAGAACCCTAGCAGCAGCTTCCCAAGTCACTAGGCCTACAAAACTCACAGTCACGGGCCTGGAGATGTCTTCCTTGATTGTCCCATGCTTATTACTGTGGTTCCTGAACTCACCAGCATTTCCTTTATGCTTTATTATTTATTGACTTAAAAAATATATAGAATCTGTGATAAACATGGTCATTTTCCTCTTCTTCCCCACGAAAAGATTCTTCTAAGGCTAAACGCCTAGCTACAGCTAGAGATACTCTTGCCTCATTATGGAGAGTTTTAAAACTACCTATTTTCCACAATCAGAGACCACCTGTATGTCTCTCTACAGCCCTCCCCCCCACCCCCAATCTTCTTGTACGAGAAGAAAAAACTTACACAAAACTTACACATAACAGGTAGATGCAAGTTTCTGGATTTAGACAGCTTGAGTTTGTTTCTTCACTTAACAAGTAAAAGAGAGACTACAAAATACATAGAAGGAACTGAGGAGCTTAAGGATACCACATTCAAAAGATGAGGGAAGAAATACTAACAAACAAACAAAGGAAGCGGTAGTAAAAACACAAAGTGCCTCCCACAAATCTAGCGCTGTATTGGGTAGGCAAGGTCCCTGCTCAACGTGACGCTAACTGGCAAGCCCAAGTGTCCTGCGCGCCGAATCTGAGGGTCCTCCCTGACGTCTTTCTTTAGGAAGGCCCACAGTCGAAATCTTAGCTCGTGCCTTGCCCACATCTGTGGAAAGCTTGTTTGGTTCACCTTTCGGATTCAGGCGGCATGGACACCCTTCCTGCTGTGCACGGCTGGACATACTGACTCCCCCACATTGACGTGAGGTTGCACGCGGCTCCCCGTCACTACTCTGTCCCAGTGCCCTTCTGGAGCAACCTTGGTTTGCACGTGGAGGAGCATGCAGTTGAAATTGAGATCATTTTCTGGTAAAAGCATTTCATTTCCAGAGTACATGTGGGAAAGCCATCTAATGTAATGTTTGGGCCAAAAGGTACTCGACACAGTACTCTTCTTGTCAGCTTAAGTCTTACACAGAAGCAGAACAGAATGACAATATAACTTAGCATAGGAGGGCGCAGTTCATTTGTGCAACGTCGGAGTTAAGCTTAAAATCGTAGCCACCGTTATCTTGGGTTGATGCATCATTTTGCCGAATTGACTCATTAGGTAAAGGTCCGTGGATACAAGCTGCAAACACACCTTCCCCGCCCCCTCCCCCCCAGTGTCAAGACCTTTTGTGGATCACATAAGCATGTTAGGAATTCATAAATGGAAGTGCCAAGTCTTGCATGAGTATGTCTAGCATTTATTTTAAAAGATTGATGGAATAATTGCATCCATCTTGCTGAAGAGAAAACAAAAGGATCACAAGAAATAAGTTTAAAGAGAAGATTAGGGTAAAGATGGTTATTTTATTTCATTGCACATTTTGCTGAGAGCCTCTTTTTTCTTCATTCCACACAACTACATTCCCTCACCAAACATGAACTATTTAGTTGGCAACGTATTGCTTTTTTATTTGTGTGTGTGTGTGTGTGTGTGTGTGTGTGTGTGTGTGCGCACGTGCACATATGTATGTGCACGTGCATATGTGTCTCTGTCTCTGTCTGATTATGTTTGCAATGAATCTTCAGACTCATAAATGTTCTTATTTCTTTTTGCTTCATCTCCTGAAAAATTCGTTGCTCCTTGGGCATTCCATCTGTGTGACTATCCTACTTATTTTCCTAATTTTAAAATGCTTATTCTTCTGCATATGGGCTGAGCTTCGAAGTAGAGGTCTAATGTTAGAACAACATCAGAGAAGGAAATATAATCCTTTTACAGTGAGGAAAAGCATTGCTGTGACAATTATAATTACATTAGAAAACCTCCGTTTTCGAACTACTGATGTGGGTCGTATTCAATGATGTAAGTTTTTAGGGACCACGTCTATCCGTTGCTTTCCTTCTGGGGCAGAAATTGCCATGGTAGCTTACAGAAGTGATTGACCTTAATCATGTGCTGTAAAGCTTTTCCTGTGGAGACCGTCTTAGGCAGAACGAGGTCTTTATCAAGCTTGAATAGCGGTGTCTGTTAATGGTACGACGGGTTTCCCGTATCGGGAAGCATTAATTCCAAAGTTCTCTGATTTTATTGCAAGTAGGGCGGGGGGGAAAGACCAAAGAAATTTATGTTCAGTATTGCCAATACCATTTTTTTTCAGGTTCCTTTTGATTAAAATGTCTAAGCGAAAGGCTGTGCTTTTTTTTTTTTCCCCTCTCTCCTCTCTTTAAAGCAACAAGTGAACTCAGCCTGTAAGAAAGAGACAGCTCTGTCCCTTGCGGCTTCATGAAATCGATTTGGTAGGGCTCTTCGAGTGCTGGGCAGTGGACTCCCATTTGCCTGATTTCTGTCAAGTGGCAAGAGTGGGGACGTGCCTCCACCAGCAACGCTTCCTGAATCCAGCTCCTGTTCACGCTTCCCTTCCTCTCCCCCCTCCCATGAGAGGACCCCGCCGGCTGCCCAAATGCAGGACTTAACCTGACCCTCCCCTGCGCTCACAAAGGAGGGTTTTGAGGTCCCCAGGGAAACAGCCCCTGTGTTTTATCACGCCGTGAAATTCGGAGTGAAAAGCCCCATGCCTCCGGCTGCTTAGCCATGCGCGGCTGTGGTGGTGGCGGGGACTGGGGAGCCGGTGAGGAAAGACAAAGTAACCGCGGGCACAAAGGCGGCCTTTCCCCCGACTCTGATCGTTAGGTGGTCTATAAAACTCCTGAGGAGCAGCTGACCCGGGGCACAGAGCATTTTGTCGTCCCTGTTCCCTGGCCTTCTGGGTGGGGATGGGCTGCAGAGAGTGACCGGGACGAACCCTTTGGGGGCCCCCGCTGCTGCCGCATCAGCAAACAGCAGTGGCACCTTCCTGTGCAAGATAAATAATAGACGAGCTCTTCGCATCACAGGAAGGGCTGACTGGCCTTGTTGGACAAGTCTTGGATCTCTAAAGATATTTCGTAGCACTGTCTCCAACAGAAGAGGCCGTTCAGATGCTTTGTCCATGTGATCTGGTCTTTGCATGGGTCAATCACATTTCCCGTGGAAAGTTCACACACGGGGCGTGAGCTCTGAGGTTTTGAATAAGCCCAGAGACCGGGTAGCATGTTAAGAAATAGAAGCCCAGCATCGCACAGCACGTAACCGTGGCCTTAGGAACAAAGCAGGGATGGTTGGCGGTCAGCGACGTGGCCGCATTGTGACCAGTGAGCAGCATCTTGGTCGAGTCTGGGTGATCCATGATGGTGCAGATTCAAGGCATCTAAGGTCAGTCTCGTGAACTGACACGTGCACTGAACAAACGCAGTGGGGAAGTGAGTAATAAAATGTGTGAAAGAAATACCGTTTACTTTTCGTTCCGCGCGTCATGGGCCGGTTAGACTGTTAAACGCGGCGGTCCTACGTTACGTGGAGCTCCCCGCTCAGATTCAGGGGCTTTGTACATGTCGCCTAAATTTCTTGAATTATTTTACGTGTGAGTGAGTTTTACGTGGCTCTTACAATATAGTCCTGTCCGTGTATGTGTCATTTTCAGGGCAGGAAATCTTCCTCAGGGAACTTGAGCATTTCATCAAGCAGACCTCTCTGTGCTGTCTTTCGGAGGGAATTAAAGGACTGCTTCTACAGAGGGTGCCGGGTATTTGGAGGACGGAAGCCACATCAGTGGTCTCTGATAAAGGGAACATAGATTTCTTCAGTAACAGAGTCGTTTCCTTTCTACCCTTCTGCATTTCGACGTCGTGCCTGCTATGCTTCTAGAAACACATTCAGCAGTTACTCTAAGGATCGCAAGGATCCCAGCTTCCATTCGCCCACGAGCTGAAGTTTACTCCGAGTAGCCTGTGTGCCATAAATCATGGATGTCTCTCATCTCAGCACGGCACAGACCCTTCGGGCAGGTCTACGTTGCTGAAACTTACAGCTTTATTTCCATGCTTCCGGAGATCAAATCTGACAGGAGCACAGCCTTCTTCTGTCCCTCCTTCTTTTGCTCCTCAGTCCTCCTTTCTTGCTCGGTACTGTTTTCTGCCTAGCATGGCGTCACCCGGAGAGCTCTGCCCAGCGCCAGCTATGCGTCTCTGCACCCTTCTTCCGCAGCGTTGGCCCGCTGTGTTGGAACGGGGTTGTTACGTCTCTCCTCTGTTGTACTTCAGGTTGACTCTGACAGAGCCTCGATGGGCACACGTCCTCCCCGTGTCTCTCAGAGCGCCGGACACGTAGGTGTAGCTCCGCAGATGTATATGCGGGAGAGGGAGGGAGGGAAGGAACAAAGCAAAGGGAGAATATTACGTTGCTTGCTTACTTTTGTTTGCCGCAAACCGAAGGGATCCTAGGGTTGAGGATGACCATGAAACTATCTCTGTTCTCTGCATTGTGATGGTTTCGGTGTGAAATCTGAGTGCACAGCTGGCACCTACGTCTCTTGTATTGGGTGGTGAAAATGAAGAAAACAAACCACTCTAGGTACATACGCGGGAGGGATTTACACAGGGGATGAGGTGCTCCACAAATGATCGGAAGTGTTGGAGAAACAATGGGCTGTGTGCCCAGCATCCAGAGAGGACCCCAGAGCTGGATGGAGCAGGCTGTCTTGCTGGCATGGAGGCTTCCCTGGCACCTCCACCTCAGGCTTAAGAATCCTCCCCCGAGGACGCCTCTCTAGACATGCAAGACGCTGAGGAGAGACGGCGAGGATGCCAGGAGAAATAGAGAAGGGGGAGAGGCAGGAAAATACCTTTGGCTTCACATCTGCCTCCGAGTGCTCCCTGACTGCGAGGATTAGCAGGGCCTAACTGATTCACAATCGCAGGGGCAAGGTCATCTGGGAAAGGCAGTTTTGCTTCCTCTCCCACTAGAAAGAGAGAGCAGTGGATGCTGAGGCACACCTTTGTACTTTTTAACGCTCAGTTTGTCATCCCCAGTGTGATGGCCACTAGCCACATGTGGCTCTCTACACTTCTGTGAAGTAAAATGAAGTATCTGGTTTTTAGTCGCACCGGCCACATTGCAAGCACTCAACAGCCTTATATGGCTGATGGCTGCCATGTTGGACGGTGTGCATAGAGAGCGTTTTCCCCATCGCATTAGCTTGGATGGCACTGCTCCACACGAATCGAGCTGCCCTTTGTTCTAGATTTTTTGGTTCAGCAGATGAATGAGTGGGTAAAGGAGTCGAGAAGGTAAGCATAGAATTAATTAAACAGTGTTGAATTCGTGGAGTTAAGTGCAAAACAACAAAATAAGACCTCTGTGGCTGGATTCTTAACTATGTGTTTCAGGTCAAGGGAGTTATATGGGAAAGGAGCATGAGAAACCCATATGAACATTGCACACACTGTAAAGAAGGCCATTCGAGACCTGGTGCAAAATTTCCTGGAAGACTAGGAGCGTGAAACAGACCTTCACTGTGAGCCATGCTTCCTGAGTGTGCACTTGCTGCTAGTTGTGATTGGGTTCACAAGGAGCTTTAATTGTCATCTTATTATAATGGCCTCCCTTTGGACTCAGGAAACTCAGTATCAGCTTTTTGGGGGTGAGGGAAGAACAAAATT
>CM053612.1:98628205-98654006 GCA_028646535.1 Procyon lotor
ATAAAGAACTTATTAAACTCAACACCCAAAGACCAAATAATCTAATCAAGAAATGGGCAGAAGACATGAACAGACATTTCTGCAAAGAGGACATCCAAATGGCCAACACACACATGAAAAAGTGCTCCACATCACTCAGCATCAGAGAAATACAAATCAAAACCACAGTGAGATACCACCTCACACCAGTCAGAGTGGCTAAAATGAGCAAGTCAGGAAACGACAGATGTTGGCGAGGATGCGGAGAAAGGGGAACCCTCTACACTGTTGGTGGGAATGCAAGCTGGTACAGCCACTCTGGAGAACAGTACGGAGGTTCCTCAAAAAGTTGAAAAGAGAGCTACCCTATGACCCAGCAATCACACTACTGGGTATTTATGCCTAAAGATACAAATGTCGTGATCCGAAGGGGCACGTGCACCCGAATGTTTATAGCAGCAATGTCCACAACAGCCAAACTATGGAAAGAACCTAGATGCCCAACAACAGATAAATGGATAAAGATGATGTGGCATATATTTATACAACGGGATACTATGAAGCCATCAAAAAAACAATCTTGCCATTTGCAACAATGTGGATGGAAATAGAGGGTATTACGCTAAGGGAAATAAGTCAGTCAGAGGAAGACAATTATCATATGATCTCTTTGATGTGAGGAATTTGAGAGGAAAGGCAGGGGGTCATGGGGGGAAGGGAAGGAAAAAAATGAAACAAGGTGGAATTGGGAGGGAGACAAACCGTAAGAGACTCTTAATCTCACAAAACAAACTAAGGGTGGCTGGGAGGTGGTGGATAGGGATAGGGTGGCTGGGTTATGGACACTGGGGAGGGTATGTGCTACGGTGAGTGCTGTGAATTGAGTAAGACTGAGGATTCACAGACTTGTACCCATGAAGCAAATAACACATTGCATGTTTAAAAAAAAACAATACTATTAACACCATGGCTGGACCTTGACTTTTTCACTAGCTCCTGACATTACTAGGCTACTTAACGCAGATAACAAATCATCAGAGAGTGTTTGCGTACCTTCAGTCTTTTTCCAGTAGACCTTCACCTGCAGTTGGCTGTCTTGATAGAAGGGGGCTCCGATTTCCAGGAGACGCATGGGCCGTCGCCGTTGGAAAGGGGGCTGCACATGCATCGCGCTCTTTCCAGTTTCCCCAAGTTGTTCTTCTGCAACAAAGTACAGCACTGTGATTTGCTGGGGAAAAGTAATCGCTAATCAGTACACATTCACCGGCCAGGAGAGCTGCTCTGATTGAAAGAAAAGCTGTGAATGGTATTTCTCATTATATATATTTTGGTAGTTGTGAAGGAAATGAAATAATATGAAAATACCACGTGGCCTCAATAGCCAAACGATGGAAAGACCCTAGATGCCCATCAACAGATGAATGGATAAAGAAGATGTGGTATATATACACAATGGAATACTATGCAGCCATCAAAACCCCAGAATCTTGCCATCTGCAATGACATAGATAGAACTAGAGGATATTATGCTAAGTGAAATAAGTCCATCAGAGAAAGATGTTTATTGTATGATCTCACTGATATGAGGAATTTGAGAAACAAGACAGGATCATAGAGGAAGGAAGGGAAAAATGAAACAAGACAAATCTAGAGAAGGAGACAAGCCATAAGAGACTCTAAACCTCAGGAAACAAACTGAGGGTTGCTGGGGGGGGGGTACAGGTAGGGTGGCTGGATGATGGACATTGGGGAGGGTATGTGCTATGGTGAGTGCTGTGAATTTTGCAAGACTGATGAGTCACAGACTTATATGCTTGAAACAAATAATACATTACATGTTAATAATTTAAAAAAACAGAAAAAAAAAGAAAATACCACATAGCCTGGGAACAATACAGAGAGCTCTTCATGGATGTACCAGCATGACACATCAATGCCCGGAGCAAAGCCCTATGTGTTCAATCAACTTTGTATGCAGAATACAAAGAGTGAGTAAATGCAGTGCACTGACACGTTAGATTGGGGAGGGAGTTAAGGATGCATTCATCCATTCATCCATCCATCCACTCTTTCCTGTCAGTACTTAGTGGTCACTTCCTAAGTGTCTGGCACTGAGCTAGAGACCTCAGACACAAAGCTCGAGCACCAGGAGTGGACAGGTGTGCGCGTGATCCCACACGCAGTGGAGCATGCTCCCAGAGGTTCGCGTACAGGGCATAGTTGCGGAGGGAACACAGGGAGGAGGCAAGGAGTTATTTGCATCTCACAAGCAGCTGGTGCGTATGCTTTGGAAAGGCAGTAAAAGAGTATCTGTGGAAGTGAGCTACAAGAAGAGGCTAGGACGGCTGCAGTAGCATGCTTTAGGAAAGATGAGACTGGGTCGGTACACATATTCACTGCTATTTCTTAACATGATTTTCCCCCACGGTCAGTATCACACTGCATCCACCACGTACTTACTGCAAAGCAAGGACAATGTAAACGTGATATGGAATGACCCCAGGTCTCAGATGTCCCGTTCACAGTGGCATCCAGGGAAAGTCTCTTGATTAGAGACTTTGTTTGATTAACAAAATACCAGGAAACACTTCCCCGAATCAGGTAATTCAAACTTTGTTTTCCACCACCCTAGGCCAGGCCGTTTCTTCTCCGTTGCCGTTTCTTGGCACAATCCAGCTCTGGTTTTACTGTTCTTTTTATTTTGCTATTTTGACGTAGATGCAGCTTTCCCATTTCTGCCATTCTTAATTCCTACAATCTGTTGGGCTCCTTCGTCACTAGGTTCCAGACCCCCTTAGCTCAGAACGCACCGGCCAGCACCCCTTCTCCATGCCGGCTTCCACACCCTATCTGCCCAAAGTGCCCACCTGGTCTTTGGTGTGCTCGACTGTTTCTATTTCTATTCATACAGACTTCCTATGAAAGAAGACAGAGTCCATCAACTGTTAATTGGGGGCTGGACAGCAAATAGTTTTGGCTTTGGGACCCACACGGTCTCACCCAAGTACTAAGCTCTCCTGATGGCATGAAAGCAGCCCCAGATGATCTGTAAACAAGGGAGTGTGGCCGTGGGCCGACGCCATTTTATTTACAAAAAACAAGCCGTGGGCTGGATGTGGCCCGTGGGCCACTGTTTGCAGACCCCCGAGAAAGTGACGTCAGCCTGCACACATGAGGCGCAAAAAATGTGGGGTTCAAAAATACTGTAAGGAGTGTCCAGTTTCACACAGTAGGGATGGTGAGCTGTAACCCCAGGGCCATCTTCCCTCAAGCTCCCACTCCCTGATTCATTACGCACCACTGACGTTTACAGAGCAAGGTAATTAGCTCTAGGGTTTTATAATAAGGATCTCAGACTTGCCATAGGCCTCAAATCTCTCCTCTACCCAATCCCTAGTGTGGAAAGTGGCATGGTTACAAATTCCACCAAACTTTCCTGCTTTCTGAGTCCCGGTAGCACCACGAAGGGCAGACTGAGCAGCACATATTGTCTACCAGTAAGAACCTTTCACAACAGGTCTGTGAGGTTCACCAGGTTGGGAAGACGGGAGCCCGGGCCTGATGCTGGTGGGAGAGGAGATTCCTAAGCTGTGGTGAGACAGGATTAGGAGCAGAAAACTGAGGACCACGGGAGGAAACATGCCCTGACTGCCCACTGCTCCTCAACCAGCACACGCACTGAAGCATCCATGTGGTGATTCAAGGGAAAGGGACGCTTAGGTTGGGCAGGTTCGAATGTACACTTTGTACTTTAAATGCCTGGATTCCTGACCATTTATGAGGGTGCACCCAAATCGAGTGTGTACAAGGGTTAATCACACAGCCAGCTCATCTCAGACAAGGGAGGGGGGGGTCCGAATAATTAGCTCAGTTCTGACACTGTGTATTCTAATATGGAATTGGATCCATGACGGGGCTGTCCCCCTCTGACTCCGTCTACACCCTCTACCCGCGGACAGCATCGGATCCCCTATATACACCGTCCATGTGGGGGGGGCGTCCCCCTCTGACTCCGTCTACACTGTCTACCCATGGACCGCATCAGATCCCCTACGCACACCGTCCATGTCGGGGGGGGGCGTCCCCCTCTGACTCCGTCTACACCGTCTACCCACAGACAGCATCGGATCTCCTAAGGATCTAGATCCTAGACTGGATCTCAGTCCTATAGGACTGGCTCTATTTCAGACACTGCTCACAATTCCAGGTTGTCACCTGTGGCTCCCACTACCCACCATACAGCAGAGATTCCAACCACCAACTTCTTGAGTTTAATGAACTTGCTAGAGTGGCTCACAGAACTCAAAAGCATTATCTCACTAAGTTACCTATCAGTTTATTACAAAAGGCTGTACGTCAGGATGAGCCCAGTGAAGAGATGCCCAGAGTCAGGTCTGGGAGAAGGGACACAGAGCTCCGTGCCCGGTGAAGACCAAATACATGCTGCTCAGGATAAATCAAAGTCTCACGGGCTCCTTCCTGAGAGGCACTGGGCCATCCCCCAATGAGAACCAGCAGCACACAGAGCTGGGAGCACACGGAGGCTGGCCTGGAGAGAGAACCCACAGGCCTCTCGGGCAAAACTCATCCCTTTCCTGATCACCACGGACATCTGAATCCTGCTGGTCACATCTCAAGGATTTGTTAACTAACTGTTTAAAATTTTCACAAACCAAGTTATGGTTTGTGAAATCCCTTTAATAATCTGTGACTTTGAGAATTTGCCAGTGGATGAGCAAAAGTTTAGATACTGTGTTTAATCTCTGAATTTTACCTTCCTACTTTATTATGTCCTACGCATGTTTATTTTCCATTACGTATACGTAAGGACGTAATTTTCTGTATCTCAAGATGGAAAGGCTTTATTGAAATGCATCAACACGTACGGTTGCCGAGCCCCACACCACACAGAAAGCACGGAGAGATGCGGGGCCCCATCCTAGGAGCGCGGCCGGGCTCTGAGGGCCAGTCCTACAGCGTCAGTGATAAATCGAAATGCACGAAAATCATTTCTATGTATTGTGAAAAGATAGGAGGTCTGATGCATACTCTTAACAGTCCCAAAGGTAAGACAACTGAATGAGTATGCTCTTTTTTTAAATGTCAAAATTCTGATTAATTTTACAGATCAAGAGATTCAGCGTGTTTCCTCACGGCTCCATTTTTATTCTGAAGAGCTGGAAAAATACCCCAGCTGCCTGACACAACTATAAACCCTCTGCAATCTCTCCACCCTGGAAACAGTCCGCCTGCCTCCAAAAACCAAGGTGCATTTCCAATCAAGAGTGTTACATCTTTCTTCCTCCGAGGGGCCCTTTTATAACACAGCACGGACAGTCAGCTTCTGCTTACGTGGAGATTTTTGTCATTGAAACACCAAGTAGCTTGCAGACCTGGGAAAACGTAACTCAAAAAGTAATTTGCACGCTGGCTTTTACTACCATCTTTCCCATAAAATGTAATTTCCCTTGCTTGTACTATAAAGTTGTAATGATTCTTTACCTCCTGTTGGTCTGTGATGAAATACACAGTGTTCTTATAAAAGTCATAGACTATGGGCACCTGGGTGGCTCAGTGGGTTAAGCGTCTGCATTCCGTTAAGGTCATGATCTCAGGGTCCTGGGATTGAGCCCCCATCGGGCTCCCTCTTTCTCTGTCTGCCTCTCTGCTTCTTCTCCCATTCACTCTATTTCTCTGTCAAATAAATAAAATCTTTTTAAAAAGGAAGAAAGGTCCTATACTGACCTTCATGAGATTGCATATCAGCACAGGTTTATGAAATCCTGACAAACATTCGGCTACATCCTGCATAGTCCTTGGTACAGCCGGTCTCCTCCATAGGACACCCTGAGACCAAACAATATGCATCAGGCCAGGGACTCTGCACTACGAGTTTTTCACTTTTTCTCTATCACCTTTCTGAAGCCACAGGAGAGGCATCAGCTAATCCTTGGAATAAAGTGGCCTTTGAGGGGTTAACTGTTGTAACCCTTTATTGATCAGGTAAAACAGTATCTAATTTTACAAGGTCACTAGCAAGGGACCTTAGCGCTCAGAATCAACCTGTCCAGTGGACAGCTGACTGGGGTTGCAGCTAAGAGAGGGATTCCTGATTAATCTTGTTTCACAAATACTTAGAGAGTGTGTGCACGTGGGGCACAGCCACGGACAGATCATCTGTGCTCCATGACCTACATGAGATTTTGGTTCGGTGGATGGTCTTCACCAAGTCGGAAAGCGGTGGGTCTTGAACCCACATGGTGGGGTCTGCCACATGCAAAGGGAAGGATGTTTCCGCCTCGCCTACAGAGGACGGGGAAGAAAGACATGATATGTTCCTATTCACGGGGAACCGTGTGCCTTTCCGAGAGGGAGGAAGCCAGACTCTATGTGCAGTGTGGCTGAAGGTGTGAAGAGACAGGTCTACAGTGACCCTGGAGAGGGTGGGACACGAAGCTAGTCAAAGAGCGAGCGTCTCACGGACCCGATGGGCTTGTGGGGGCTGCTGTAGGCAGAGTGGGAAAGCCCGGATGTGCCTCTGCGGGGGGGCCCCAGCTCCGTCCGGGCGCGACCATGGCAAGGTGTTCACATGAGCCCCTTGTAGAACGAGGGACACTGAGCTCAGAGTCTTCTCCTCCCTGTTCTCGGTTGTGCGAATGCACACAAACCACAGGAGTCTGCAACCCCACACCAGTTTCTGATGGCGAAGGAATGTTGTTTACCGGAAAAAACAGGACAGTAAAAGGCAAACTTACTTTACCTGACAGACTAAGTCCCCATCAGGAGGAACAAAAGGTCTACGGATTTGGGTCTGAGGAGGAACCTGGGGAGGGACAAGGGGGGAAAGTGGTGAAGGACAAACTGTGGAGAAGATGAACAGGTGACGTTGTCAGAACTCAGAAGAGGTTACATGGTGAATACTTTCTAGAGCACATGTTGGCTGCCATCTGCAAAATGGATAGTTATGAAGGAGTGGAGACAAATCCTAATTAGGAGAGTATTTTAATTCTAAGAAGTGGGAATGGCCTGAACATGGCCAAGAATTTGACAGATCCCACATAGAATCTGACATTACAGACAGAAGGACTTTTTAAAGAGTTGAATTTCTGGAGAAAAGGAAAGAGAATCCTTAAGAAGGCTTGTCGGGCTCTGGTGTGAACAGAAGGGTGAATGAAGGGCAGAGCCATCTGCTGCAGGGCAGCTCAGGAGAGCAGCAGGTGTGCGTCGTCCGAGCACCTGTCAGTCTGAGCACCTGTTAACCCTAGGACAGCCCGGGAGAGCAGCAGGTGTGAGCCGTCCGAGCACCTGTCAGTCCGAGCACCTGTTAATCCCAGGGCAGCCCGGGAGAGTAGCAGGTGTGAGCCGTCCGAGCACCTGTCAGTCCGAGCACCTGTCAGTCTGAGCACCTATTAACCCTAGGACAGCCCGGGAGAGCAGCAGGTGTGTAAGCATATGTGGGCATGTGTATATGTATGCGCATGTGTGTGCACATGTATAGGCGCATGTATATATGCACGTGTATATGTATGTGCATGGGTGTATGCATGTGTGTGTGCGAGTGTATTCATGTGTATAGATGTGTATATAAATGCATATGTGTGTATGCATGCGTATATGTATGCATGTGTATATGTGTATATGTATGTGCATGTGTATAGGTGCATGTATATATGCATGTGCATGGGTGTATGCATGTGTGTGTGCGCGTGTATATGGTTATGTATGCATGTATGAGTGTATTCATGTGTATATGTATATGTGTGTATGCATGCGTATATGTATGTGTGCATGGGGGGGTGTGTATGCATGCGTATGTGTGCATGGGTGTGTTTAGGTGTGCATGCATATGTGTGCATGTGTATAGATATGTGTGGGTGTGGGTGCATACGTGGGGGGGGCTGCATGTGTGTACACATGTGTATATGTGTGTGCATGCGTGCACAAGCACAGATACACAAACGCACACCAGACACTAGACTGTGCACTCCTGGTCTGTGCACTGTGTACACTCTATAGCGCCCCTGTGTTCATCATGTAATAGAGTCTAACACAGTAAGTATCGCCATCGTCAGACACGGTCATGTCGTAATTCGTAGCCACGCACATCAGGTTGAGGAATGGATGGATTAGACAGGATTGAAAAAAACCAGTGTAAGTTGCTAAACATATAGAAAAGTTTCCATGAAAAGTTTTAGGTAAAAGTTGTGTTATACGCAGAGCAGAGAAATTGTAGACTGTTTCAAACACATTTAATCTCCAAAGAGATGGTTGCTCAAGCAGATAGGAAGCTCTGTTTCTAGGACTTTTTTGAAAGCGCCATTTCAAACAGAGCTGCTCATTCGATCCGATGTTTCGCAGGTGGTAGAAGGTAATTACAAGCCATGACTGCGTCTAACTCTGCAGAGCAGGGCTCGCCTTCCCAAAATGCAGACGAGCTTTGAGCCCGTTCTTCTACTCTCCGCAGCAGACCCATGATGAAAGGCAGGCACCATGCGGCTGTACTCCTAGGGAATCGGCATCACACGCTCCTTTCATGAGCCCCGTTCCCGGAAACCTTGCCAGGCGCTTCCCTGCCGCGCCTCTAACCTGTCCCCTCTTGGGAACGAAGCCGGAAACAAGAAAGTTACTTATTTTCTGGCTTAGATACGAGTGTCACGTAAGACTCTCCTGTTTCTTTGTGCAGTTTGGGGCGAACATACTGCTTTAGGAAAATGGGAAACTAGGAAACTCAGTATGGGAATACCTTACTCCCTGGGACAGGAAGTAACTTTCCAGAGGGGACGGTAGGTGCTGGGGAACAGCCATGAAAATGGGTGGGCCACCAGTCACATTTTTAGGAGACCTAAGTATTCTTGATAGATTTCCATTATGACACAAAATATTGCATGTTCAGTAGATACAAATCAAAAGAGAAACTGCCAAGGTGACCCTGTGTGGCACAGGGTCATCCCAACGGTCACCCAGCTCGGCACTGGAGGAGGTTTACCTTCTGCAAGATTTGCCGGCTCAGGACTCCAGGTGGAAACCCCTCTCCCTCTCCCTCTGGGGCCAGTCCCGGCTCCCGTGCACACCTGAAGACGACGAAGAGCTCGCGGCACTTACTGTGGCTGGCAGCGTGCGCGGGCGTGAAGTGCAGGGCGGCCTTGGCCCCCTTCAGGCGGGTCTGCCCCCAGTACGCGATGGCCTGCAGCTCCACGGTGTAGCCGCAGTCAGGCTGCAGTCTGTCCAGGAGCACGGCATTCTGCGACTGCAGAGGAAGACAGGAGGCGCGAAGCCCGTTACAGGCCTGCCTGCGCGTCCCCTCCGTCCCAAAGCCAGGTGGCCCCCTGGTGACGCACCCAACCACCTCTACCGGACGTGTGCGCTCATCCTCTAGGGTCGCACCATTCTCTTTATGCTGAGCATCTGAAATCGCAGTTTTACTCTGTATCCAAATACATTTCATAGAATGGCCAAACCTCTCTTTAGGAAATGGCTCCTTATCCAATTACTGGATCCTCTCCGATACTATAGAAATGAATAATTCTGTCACCTCCCTTCCTAGACACCACCTCCCAGAGGAAAGAGACGGGTTTGCTGTAAGCTGACAGAAGCTCATGTTGGCACGTACCTGGAAAAATTATACACTGGCCTTCACTATTTCTTTAATGTTTCTTTTAGATCTTCTCTGAGTGAATTAAAAAAGCAGTAAGAAAAATCATCCTAAGAAAATGCTTGAAGATTCTTTGGTCATCATCATTGTTAATTTCAAGCCCTCATCCAAGTGTCTGTGTGTGATTTGCGGCCTTAACTGAAGCAAGTTGAAACAACCCATTTGCCTAGTGGCTGGAGGCCAGACAGGAATTCTACCAAACAGTGGGAGATCCGGTGACATATCGGCGCAAACCAGGTGTCTGATCGAGGCTCCGGGGCAGGAGCACAAGTCTGATAACTCAGAATCAGGGGCTTTTTCTATGGTTACAGGAAACTCCCCTGTACAGACTTGTAATGGAGAAAAGTCAGGTTGTGTGTCTTACAGTGCAAACATTTGTGAAACTATTATTCACGTGATGAGATCCAAGAGCTCCTCGGCTACAAGGCTCGCCGAAAAACAGCCTAACTGGTGGTATTGACATTCATGAAGATCAGGAAGTGTCAACCAGTAACACAACTCTGAAGGGCAGGCCCCGGGCACCATGTCCTTCCCGTTGGAGAGTATTTCCCATTTTCTGTGTGTAGCGTGCTTGTGGCCAGATGGTAGAGCCTGAAATCATCAAACACGGAGTCACATAAGTAACTCCTATATTTAAATTCCACAGTCGCCTATTAGCATTCTGATCATAATGTCAGGTCTTGTGAGATCTCTTCTCAGCAGGCGAATGGGCTTTTCATGGGCACGCCACAAGCATGAGCATAACGCTCACTGTAAATTATAGATGCCTTTGCAAGACGATTCGGGCGTTTGAGGGGCGACTGATCAGAACTCGGCAGGGCCCGTGCTCTGCCCCTGGTACCACCAAGGTAAATCCCTCTGGGCCTCGTGCTGGACCATCTGCCTCTCCAACAGACAGTGTATCTGCATAAACTACCAATTCTCACTTTCTCCTAAAGAGGGTTTCCTGTCGGATTGCTTATCACTCTCCCTGAACTGTTATCTGCAGAGTAAAAGAAAATGCACTTTTAAGAAAGCATGCCCTTGAAAAAAATCCCCCTTCCTTATTTACCAAGGATATTGGCATGGTATCCCAGGTGAATGGGAACCCGTGGATCCTCAAAAAGAAAATTCCATAATTTCTCGTGTTCTTTTGGATTTCTCTAGCTTCTAATCCTAATGTTAATTGGTCAGATTTTAACACTGAGAATTTAGGGGTCCATAGGACCTACAGCTTGCCTTCATCGGATCCAAAATTGAAAGTCACTGATAAGATAGTGACCGACAGTTTTGGCTACTCTGGCCTAGTAATGATTTCAAATTTGCAGTTCACGTTTTATCTAATTGATATAGAATAGAAATAAATTGCAGAGTGTCCCAGTAACCTGTGATGCTGTTTGCTGATGGTCTGTGCACGCATACATGTGTGTACATGCTCATGTGTGTGCATGTGCACACACATGCGTGTGCCCATGTGGGTAGACACCGTAACCACTGCACAGGTCATGTTTTGCTTCCAACCCCTATGATCCCACAACTTGAACTCCTTTAAATCGTCCTATGAGATAACCATGCATTGCCAATTACCACTTACTGTGAAGTCCTTGAAAATAAAGGATAGAACTGTCAGAAAGTTTCCAAAAAATAAAACCAAAATAAGCATCAGCTAAATATCGATGATAGAGACTTTTGGACACATGTTTTAGAATTCTAAACGGCCCAGAAATTGGAATCTTCACTGTCAAAAAGAAAAAAAATGTTTTGTTATCCTTTTTAAAAAATATTATCAAACATATTTTTTATGGAATTCAGCTTTATAAATTCAGCTTTATAAATTCTATGGAATATTCCATATGGAATATGGAAGTTGTTTATGTAAGTTTTCTAACTTACAAAGTTGTTTACGTAAGTTTTCTAACAATAAGGGAAACCGAGGAACCCCTTTTTGTGCAGTAAGAATTTCATACAATGCCAAATGTTCACTCTCCTAGAAATCTCATTTCAGAAAATGGTTCAGTGAAGACTTTCTTCCTTGGCATCTGGAAAAAACCATCCCAAGTTCTTTTAATCAATGAGAGCAATATACTGTCAAACATGTGTCTTCTGAGCTGATTAGCTTACAGAAGAAAATCTGCCAGGACAGGAAAGACGTGGACGTTTGCTCGTCGATTGACAAGGATCTCAAACAAAACCAAAGCAAACCTAGACGTAAAGGACATTTTGAGTTGTGTCACTTTCTATGACTGGACAGTCAGGATGAAATGATTTCTGTTGTTCGCCTCTCTGGAGTTGTGGCTGCCATTTGGATAGGAGTCACTCAACAAGCTAACTCAGCTATTTTCACCTAAAACGTCGAAGGCGACACTTCTGAACTGGCCCCCCGTTCTCTGCACGTCCTTGGCCCCAATGAGAGGCCTGGGAAGCTCTCTCTCAGCCATGCCTGCTCTGAGCTCGGCAGAGGCCGCCCTCCCATCCACGGCCTTGAGTTCAAGGACACCGCGCAAGAAGGTGCCACTCTTCCTTCCCGCGCCCACTTACCCCATCCGTGGTCTTTCTCCGCTTCTTTTTGGTGGGGACAAGGGATTTGCTGCTGACTGTCCAGCTCCAAAACACCTTGTAGTGGTGCACGGGGATGTCGGGTTCCTCGGGGAGATCCCAGACCACAGCCACGGTCACAGTGCCGTCACTGTTCATGGTGGAATTTGCCAGCCGGAGGTTGGCCGGGGCGGGGGGCGCAGAGGGATCTGAAATCCAGGAGAAAGACAAACCACACACTCAAGTACCAAGGTGATGACAAGACCCATATCCTTGTGTGGCTTAGGACGACATGGTCAACATGTGAGCGCTGCCCTTTCCGTGGAGAAAAGCGGAAAACAAGTACAACCCCTCCGTAAGCCTCAAACGAAAATACGAATGCAAAACAGTAAGATACACTTGTCTGGGCCATATGTGTAATCCAGAAGGTTCCTCGTAGGCATTTACATACACTATGACCCAGCTACGTTTTCACTGTGCCAGAACTGCTAAATCTGTATAAAACACGGTCAAATTGGAGGCACCTGTGTGGCTCTGTCAGTTGAACGTCTGACTCTAGGTTTTGGCTCGGGTCACGGTCCCACGGTCATGGGATCCAGCCCGTGTCAGGCTCTGCTCTCGGCACATAGTCTGCTTGACATTCTTTCTCCCTGTCCCTCCCCATTCACACGCACTCTCTCAAATAAGTAAAATCACTTTTAAAAAATGGTAAACTTCCATTTAGGCTGGTTGACATTAAAAAGGTCAGCAAAGAAGACCTGCCTTTGAAAACTCCAGAAAGAAAAAGATAGAAATCCAGTTCGCACGCATCATTGCTTTCATCTCTTGTAGCTTTTGGTCCTTGCTTCGGCAAGAGCAACGAAGGGAGAGCAGCAAAAATTAAGCATTTTTTCTTCATCTACATTACAAATTGGACGACATACGGATAACACGCATTTTTGTCATGTCACCATTCCTGGCTTGTCACATGAACCAAACCCGTCTCAGCTGTCGAGACACAGACTAGGCTCTGGACTACAACTCTACAAATCTCCCCTTTAAATACACATACCAAGATGACGAAATACGCAGAAGCCACACGGTCGTTCCTTCACTCTCTGCCACCAAGTGAGCAAGTGTAGATGCCGCTCACCACCAATCACATACAGATGGTTTTGTTTTAAAACGCCTTCCCAAAAAAATGCCATCAATAATTCGAATTATAATACCATCTGCATCTGGAGTGCAAAGAAGTCGTATCTGACTTGACAGAAATGAAGACGACCGAGGGAAAAATACCCATGTTTTTACTGTCAGGATCGTTCCCGGTCTGGGAATGATGAAAACATGAAATATTTTTTTTAATGTCTTGCTTTTCGCTGAGATGGGTAAGGAAGGATTGGAGGTTGGGTTGACTGCTTTGTTTTTTAAAAACGAGAACATTTTGTAGTTGCCTTAGCAGGAGAGTGCCTAATCCCGAGCACGTTTTGTGATACTTCCGATGGGGTGGTTTGCAAAAGTCAAGGTCAGGAACCTTCCGGGAGCACCCAAGACGTACCCTGGAATGGGTGGATACCGTGAGTCCCCATGGGGCCCCGGTATGCATATATTTTCTGTATTTACATCAATGTGTACTTACAGGTCTTATGTAGGCTGTTTTTGATGTAAAATGCCCACGTAATTCTGAAGTAGATGACCTCTCTGCAGGCTACCACTTGAAAAGCATCACACCCAGCGGCCAGAAAGCAGGAAGCCTGCACCTGACTTCCTTCTGCGAGACTGGAAGACGCTGGTTTCCCTCAGCCTGGGCACAGGAAGCATCGGGCTTCTTGAGGTGCTTGCCGGGCAGCGCCGCTGAGAAGCCCCCGCCCGTCATCCACACAGAGCGACAGCGCCCCGCGCGGCCTTCTCCGCCTGTCACGGTCTCCCCTCCACATCACTCTGCTGGCCCACAGGATGTAGATTCTCTTCTTGGTCTCCCCCTCTGGCTCGTCCCCATGCCGCCATCTCTCAACAAGACGGCACCCAGTCCAGCACTCAGGGACCTCTTCTCTCTCGTGTCCTCGCACTTTCTAGGGATCCCGTCCAGTCACAGCTATACCTGAAGTCTTTGTGCTGCTGACTCTCAGATGTACACCCTCAAGACAGACTTTGCCCCACCAGACCTTGGGCGCTAAGCCTCATGGCTCCCATACATGATTGCTGTCTGCCTCCACTCTCGATAATGAAAGCTTCATGAGGGAGAATTTCTTTCTTCTTAATCTGTTTTGTTCACTTCTGTACTCCCAGCATTGAGAAGAGGGCCCGGCGCACACAGTAGGAACTCAGGAAACAGTCGCTAAAAGAGTAGATGAATGGAGAAAATGTTTCCTAAATGTCGGCTTTAACTTGTAAGACAAAAACCCCAGTGCCAGTGTCGAGTCCCGTTAACTGGAATGGGTGAATCCTAACAAGACCAAACACTGAACTGCGAAATCAAAGGAGAGGCTCTTTCGGGCTTGAAGTAAGAGACTCCAAGCAATCCCCTTCCTCTGCAGTGAGACTCCATCTGTAACCTAGAAAAGGGGGCTACAGGCTTTTCTGAGAGGAAAACGAGTTGGCAAGCTAATCACCACTGCAAGGCAAGGAAAACAATTTCAATGTGTAAAGATGATCACGGCTGGACATGTCTTTGGTGATGCACCTGAAGGTCCGCATGCTGAAAACAAGGAGTTATGCGAATTCCCCACTTATTCTAGGTGCACAGGAAGAGCTCAAAATCATTTCCTCTTCTCAAGAAATCCAAGTGCAATACTGGGTACCTCACCCGTGTCCTCGTCTACTCCATCCAGTTCATCCTGACGTACTGCCCTGGAAAACTTGACCACGCCTTGGATGTGATCCTAAGGACCCAGAATGACATCATCTTGTCCCTGAAACATTATGCAACATGCAACAACCTAATTCCTGACAACGACCTAGGAGGAAATCATGCTTTCCAATATGTGAATTAGTATTTCCTTCACGTTATGTGAAACGAGCCCCTTTCTAACAATTTCCACCATCAAGATGGTGGACTTCCGTTAGCAAGACGACATACCCCCAAATAATCACAATTCAAATTACAAAGCAAGAGGCAACTGCAGAGATTGGTGACTGGCCTGATTCTCCTCTGTAAACCAAAGATTCATCTGTACGTTTATTTGCCATAAACATCTGGTGAGAAGCAGCCTGTCCCATTTCTCTAATCTGAAGGATTACATTTTCAGTCCGGAAATTCCCATAGTCAAGCCATTCCCTGCCTTGTGTGATGGTTCCCTGCATTACAAAGGAAAATATATTCCATTTGCTGAATCACACAAAATTTCTTCTTTCAGTTTGCATGATGTCTTCATTGCATTCAAATTTTGAGATGTCTACTTGAAAGTCGGCATGTAAAAAAAAATTATATATATATATATATATAAAGAAGCTACATTTTAATAAAACCCTAAGGGAGTCTAGAATTTATTTACTTGGCACTTTTTTTTAGAGACTGGGGAAGGTGTTCAGGTTAGGGAGGTAAGGTGAGTTGCCCGAGGTCATCCAAGTCGAGTCAAGTGGACGTCAGGATTTTGCAGACCTGACATTCATTGTCTGTGGCAACCCCCTAACTTTGCAACTGCAGCTCCAATGCAGCCGAGGAAAAGATGTCCACAAATGATCCGTGTGCCAATAAAACTTTATCTGTAAAAGCAGGCAGCGAGCCAAATGTGGACCACGGGCCACAGACTGCCAGTCCCCGAGCTGGTCCTTCAAAAGCAGCGGTACCACTAGCTCTTGAAACTTGACGTAAGCACCACCTCGGAATGTTATAAATGTGTGTCTGTACTTTGTTGCATAAATGCTGGACTTAGTTCCCATCTTGGAGATGGGGAAATTGAGCGTAGGAGATCTGTGGGAGATCTGTGCTCTAGAGCGTAGAGCGGGAGGGTCAGAGGCATCACAAGACCAAGGCTTTCCGAGCCCTCCCTCTGAGGCGTACATCAGAGCACTTGTCCCCCACACGTCCGTTCCCTCTGTGCTGCTTTCCTCTCGCTCTGTGTGATCTCCCCAATTATCCGTGGAAACGTGTCTCAGAAAGCAGAACGGGAGCATGCTTCCAAAGAAAACTGACCTAGGAAGGCTGTGCTGCTCCTACATATGTACAATCCTCAGTGCGAGCTGTATCAATCATGTAGCAGGAACATCCACTGTTAGCGTTGGGCAAAAATAGTTCCTTTTACTCACCGTCACTCGTGGTGCCTCCAGCCCCGCAAGATGGAACATTTGGGTTTCCTCTTGGGAGGTTAAGGTTTCCTTCTGTCTTGAACTTGTGGTGGGCGAGGACACAAGTGAAGGGTAGCATGCCCACAGCAAGAGAGAGATGATAAATCAACCACCACGGACACGTACACATACATTTTTAAAGCAAAGGTAGAACTACTCACACATTCGGCAACTGAATTAGACAGCTGGTTCTAATATTTAGCTTCTCTTTTCCTGCCCCGACTCAGCAGTTGGGACTATTTCCCTTCGCGCATTAAAAGAACAGAAGTCACCCTGCAGTATCCAGACACACAACTCATAAGCCTTTGAAAAGCTGTGGAAGCTACACGGCAGGTAGGTTTCCAACTACTTGACAGTTTCGAGGCATGTGCACCCGGGAGTCTCGCCCAGTGGAAGGGCGCTCACGGAGCCGCGGGGAGCAGCATCCAGAGTCATGGGTCCCCGCGCAGCCGCAGGGAGCTTTACGACCCCGGGGATGTCTGCTCTCGGTTGGCCAACACCCCGTCCTGTATGCACGCAGTAACAGCCCGTGTGGTATTTCTGCACTCGGAAAACGGTGCCGTCTGCTGCTTCTTATGAGTGTACCCTGTACACGTGGGAAAACGGAGACCAGGGATGGAGGAGAAACCTTGAGTCTGGAGGGAAGTGAGCGTCATCACTGAGAGACAGTGTAGTAGCTGAATGACCACAGAAGGTGGATGTTAACATCTTCCCTTCTCCGTTCCCTTTAACGTACATTTGCGATTTCGGAATGCTAAATAGATACTGACTCGTCGCAAACATCCCAACAAACATCGGCCTGCTTTTGGCAACATGGAAAAAAAAATCAGATTTTGCTTTGTACCACCTAGAAAATGAGACGTCTGCCTTCTGCCACTCTACCCATGTTGACATACAGAAGTCATGGCGAAAGGCAGACGCCCTCTGTCCCAAATTCAGCAAACTAGCAAAGAGCATTTTGGCGCAGGTACAAAGACTTAGCGATATATATTCCCAATACTGCGTGCAACACATATGCATTTTTTGTTGATAAATATTGACATGATCAAGGACACGTGAAACACCAATTTCCTAAAAAAGAGAAGCAAATGTGACAGGGAAATGCCAAAAAGTACATTTTGTGTAGGTATGACTGTCCCTTTGGGTGGTTCACTCCCACGGCTGGGGGCTCTGCTCGTTAGAAATCCTACAGACATCACAGGAAGCCTGCCGGCTGCTGGGATGGGGGTATCAGGGAAGAGGCCACAAGCGGGGCTGGAGAGGCTGTTACTACTGCCATCCGACACAAGAAGGGGACCGGGACTCGAGCAGGCTCTGCCCACCTGCAGGACAGACGTTTGGGAAGGCAGGCTGCGCGCGCTCCCCGAGTCCCCACGGGAGGGACTTCTGGTCGCCCACGGTGGCTGCCGGTAGGAGAAAACAGCGTTTCATCCTCTTCCTTCTGTTCCCCGACTTCCTTCACCTCCCACCTACCGGGTTTCCCGGATTTCCTCTCAAATAAGACCAAAGTTTAATTTTTAACACTGAAGATGATTTTCCTTCTTAAGTCCTGGGGGAATGGTAGGAGAAAACTTAAAGAAGGAAATACAGAAATTGTCCCAACCTCTATTTTGGGCTTTCTGCTGCCAGCAGGAATGACCGATTGTCTCCATTTTACAGTCATGCACATCTTCTGGGCTCTGACAACCAAAATGGTATTCACCGGGAGGGGGACAACATGAAACTGCGTTACCAATCTACGTACAACTCAGAACTTTCTGCAGAAATCAGCATCCTAAGGGGCTAGGATGAAGGTATGGGAAAACACACATTCTAAAAGGAAACTAACTTAGTTAAGAGTCAATCCATCCTGGTAAACCACAGACTAATTTTGTCTTTAAACAGAACCGTTAAGAAGAGAATGACAGGAATTTTGGCTTTTGCATGAAAATCAGGATTATGGCCAATGAATACCAGGCAGAAAGCATAAATGAAATGAAACCCATGTTATCACGGTTTTTTTTTTTTCTTTCTCTATTTAATTTTCCTTTGATTTTCAGAAGTGTTTATTGTAGATGGAAAAAATCCCTTCCCCGTTCCCTCGACCCAGACTTAAATTATCAAGGCTGGCCCTCCACCCTACGCAAACACTTCCCCTTCGCACAGACTATTATTTGAGAAGCAATCATTGTTTCTCAAAGCCATTCTAAACCACTAGAGGACTTACGATGGTACAGTTTCAGTTATGGGGCCCGGCAGAAATAAATGGGGTTTTATTAAATGAAAACGCACCACTTTTAGATACAGGACGGCGTCTGGTCTGCTGTTCTATTTCCTAGTTTTACAAAGACGCTCCGTGTCCGTACTTTCGTACACCTCATTGGGAGGAGCGCTCCAGACTGTAGCTCTTGTACCCTTGCTAACCCTAAGTGCTGGCGCAGAATTCATAAGAGCTCCTACGATGGGTTCAGCCAAGATGCATCGTGGAATGGTGGGAGGATCATCATCCTGCCAGACAGTGGACGATTTGTGCAGGACTTGTCTAAAGGATACGTAACCATTTGCAAGATGGCACCAAATCTTTCCCCACGTCCTCAAACTCATCAAACTTACTGGGGAAAACCTGTTTCAACGACTTTCTGGGAACCTAACTTGTATTCCATAAAACTCACTCACATTAAATGAACAGTGCAACGACGTGCACAATTTTCCGAGCTGGGCCACCCGCATCACCCACGTTTAGAATGGTTCCATCAGCCCAGTAAGAGTCTTCGTGCGTTACTGGGAAAACGTCAAGGTCGAAAGCCAGTTGTTTTTGTGTCTTCACTTCACAAGCTGGTTCCCTCCCGCTTCTCAACTACAACCTTATCAGCACGTCCCTCAGCTTAGTGCCTCTGCTCCTGAGAAAGAAGGCCGTTTGCAGAAAGGGGCCTAAAACAGCACCACAGTGATGTGGAAGTGATCGCTCCCCTTCTGAAATCAAGGGGTCTTCCCCCTCGCTCCCTCTTCTCCCTGGGGTCTCCATTTTAATAGTCGGCAGTGGTGCTCCTTTGGGAGTTTGGGGCCAGGGAGCCCTGCAGCCACTCTGCGTCCTCCACATGTCCTGCGAGCCACTGGCCACCCTCCCCCACGTGTGTCCCCCAGGCGGCTCACATCTGGCTTTGTGCAAATGACCATCACCTTCGACCGGGAACGCTGCAGCGGCCCCCAACACCGCATCCCTGACTGTGTGTCCTCTCCCCTCTTGTCTCCTGTTCACACAGCAGTTGGGGAGGCCCCACTAAACTCTCAGTCATGCCATGTTCTTTGCTCAGCAACTCCCAGTGGCTCCTTGTTCCTAACACAGCATAAAAACCATGCTCTTTACAAAGGCGATGAAGACCCAACAAAACCCACGTCCCTCCTTCCTCTCAGGCTTCATCTCCAGCTCCCCTGCCCTGTTCTGCACTCAGCCCTCAGGCTCCTCTGCTGTTCCACAGACACAGCAAGCTCATTCCTGCCTCAGGACCTTTGCACCAACTGCTTCCAGAAACTGGAATGCTCTTCTTTCAAACTGGAGCAAGGCTGACATCTTTTTCTCAGCAAAACCTTTGTCCACCCTTCCTAAAACGAACAACAAAATATACCCCCTCCACATGTCCCACGTTCTAGTCTTCCTTTTTATCATCAGTTGTCACTACCTACGCTACTATACAACAGTATTTTACTTGTTAACCTTGCTGACGGTTTCTCATACCCCCAATGGGCCTAAGTGTGTCTGTGTTCCTTGCATTCATCCGTTATCCCCTGTGCCGAGACCGGTGTCTTACACACACAGGCGCTCGGCAAATATTTGTTTGATATAAAAGGGAAGGACACATGAGTGATGAGAAGGGGAAGACTCACAACTAACTTTGTTTCTACAGTTTCCCCCAGGAAGGCATGAAGGCTCTGGGCGGATTCTACCAGCGGACGAGGGTGATTCCCAAGTCTATGAAGAGCAGAAATCACTGGCTCTATTCCATTTCCATAATTCGGTGATGCCTCTTCACTGGAGTAAGAGTCGAATCTGCTGTGAATTCTGTGCAGCTGTTTTCGGTTTGCAAGAAGGGCAGGGACTGGCGTCTGTAATGCTCAGGGTCGGGTGTGTTTGCAAAGTCAGGAGATAGAACGGTGAATGCTGGGCTTCCCCCAACACGGTGCATCCTCATTCAACAAAAGCCCATCCAACTGGGAGGGGTGCAGCTCCAGTTCTAGACTATTCAGGTGCGCAGATGTACCGGGGGCATTCCCGGGACAGCAAGAATTTACACCTTGCTCAGAATGGATGCCCCTGAGGCACCCACATGACCGGCCCCGGGGACGGTCGGCAGAGCTCTGCCCAGGTCCCACCCAGCCCCTAAAGGTATCCCACATCTGTCTCCTAAGGCCAGCAATGGCTTCTGTCTGCCCTCTGTTTCTGCAGCCTCGACCTCAAAACACAGCACCAGGCTACCCGACAGATGGTAACTCATTTGCCCGTCACATTTGAACCATGAAACCACGCAAGGTGAAGAGTTCTCGAGTGTCTTACGGATCCTCACCTCGGAATCCGCTGTTAATGATTTATTTCCCTTGCCTCTCTAAATCGTCAGACCCGTTAGAGACACAGTCTCAGGGCAAGGTTTGACGTCTGCGATTGCACTTTCAAATTTGCTTAGTGTGTTTGCCTCCACGGGGAGGACGGGGGAAATGCACCTCTCCCTTCCTAAGAGGTCTTTTTAAAAAAGAGCTAAAAGTGTACAACATAATGTATAATGGAATCCAACATGACGTATAATGGAATCCAAATATTAAATGACTTCTGTTGCAAGCTTTCCACTTCGGGGACCCACGATGTCATCGACAAAGGGGTTGTAAAAGGACATAAAAGGCACAGACTGGTAACCACAGAAATGGCAAGTGAGGGCAGAAAGTTTGGAGCCTCCCAGAATGAAAGACACAGGGCCGATGGGACAGGGCTTACATCGTTCATTATCATCACAAAGCATTTTGTTTAAAATCCATCTAAATTACCTTCCAGGGATGGGGAGAAGTGCGAGGGAGGGAGTGAGCGAGCTCAGGAGCCCCTACCTGGGACACGGGAGAGGGAGGGAACAGAGAAGGCGCATAGCCCACCAAGCACGGCTGGAGAAGACACACACGGCCACGTTCTTCGTGCCTAGTCCACGGGCACGCACCTGAGATGTCACCGCATTAGTGTTTGCTGAAGTCCAGGGGCTTTCCAACAGCCATGAGGTGAGGACTAAACCAAATTACAGCAATGACGCAGGGGACCCAGGGGTTAAACTCTGGATGTTACAAAGCACAGGAGATTAATTCACACTCAATACAACCTCCATTTCGAGGAGAGCTGCACAGTGTCCAGGAGCCCGAAGCAAACCCTTCTCTCCAGAAATTCACTGAAAGGTGACTAAGGCAAACTACCTCGAGGCCAAGACTGAACGCCAGTTGATAATGGAACACCACCACTTCCCAGTCGAGGAAACTCCATCCTATTATCTCAGGCGACGTGCTGAAGGTTAAAGGCCCGTGACGTGCTTAACCATACATTCACACATGTGTGCCTTCAAACACACCTGGTCCCGTGCGCAAAGAACCGCAAGGCCACCCGCCGACCAACCGTACCTATGGAACCGGGGACAGCACAGCTCCGCACCCCAGGTGTGCGCGGGGTCCGGGAGGCGAGACTGACCTTTGGAGGAGCGGAAGTGTTTGCTGGGGGCCGTGAAGCCTCGGGTCCCGTGCACGTTGACGGCGGCCACTCGGAACTGGTACCAGCGGCTGGGTCGCACGTCGGTCAGCTGGACCCGCTCGTCCGTGGTCTGCAGGGAAATGTCACAGAGCACACACAGCCCTGTCACGCACACAGGTCTGTCGGCCGCGTCGCACAAGTGCGCCAGCCAACGCAAGGCTGCCCTGACTTCCCTGTGCCCTTGTGGGTGAGTGCGGTCGCCGTGCTCCGCTACAAGAACGACCGTCGGGGGACGGGGATTTGGGGGCATTTCAGGTGTTTAATTCCACTCCTACGGGTTTCACCCCAAAGAGCTGAAGATCTCTGAAGCCACCGCTATGAACATGCCTCGGATACTTAACATCCAGTGACGTGATGGAGCATTAAACCCACAAGGGGCTTCATCACCCTGACACGTCTGAGCAAGTATATATGTGAGCGAAATCATTACATTACAGGCAACAAGATGACATCGTCTTCCGATTACAGAAAGAAAATGCCTCTTGAATGTCTGGGGAGTCGGCAGGAGGACCCACACACTTGAAAGTGCGCTAACAACTTCCACAAGTACGGTGCAACCCAAGCCTTTCTTCCCTGTGGGAGGAGATTTCTCCGTCTGAGAAAATGTCCACAGGAGTCACACCAGACACCGGGGGAGGTGCCTCGTTGGGCTGCCTCTGCCGCTAGAGTCGCAAAGCTGACTCAGCCTGCGCTCGGGGAATGAGCATCGGCCAGGGAAACTGATCTGAAATGCTCCCAAACCCTGCGCAATAATAACCTCCTGAAAGGGGCCGTCACCTCTGCTTTAATCTCTAAGAGCGAAGGCTATGCACTCTTCCGTGGGGCTGCCGGCCTCATCTGGTGGGATGGGAGGCCACTCTGATGCACTTGCACACCTACTCTTACCACCCTTGTACCGCCCTCGAGCTTAAAAACCTGAAGTCAGCATGATCCGCACAGCACTTAGGAAAGAAAGGGAAGTACAAGGAAGACATGAGCCAGGGAAAACACTAAAAATAATTAAAGACCTTTCCTCTCTCCAGAACAGAAGGCATAAAGGAGCTGATTTTATTGTTAGTTACTTCCATAAATCTTGAGATAATTTGGAAAACTTACCAGTGAGATTGGACCATTAGGGAAGCACACCACGTAAATCAAATAAGACTTTTAGGCTGTATTCCAGATATCTTTAGGTTTTTTTTTTTTTAAGCAAACTTTTTTTTAAAGAAAATACCTATGAAATAGAATCACTAAATTTATTTAACCAGGAGTTTCGGGTTTTGTTTTTTTTTTTTTTTTTTGGCCACTAATTTTTTCTGTTCCTCGACTTGCTCATTTCTTTTGGAGTCTGTCCATTATTTTCATGTGTATCCTCTGTGAGACGCTATTATTAGTAAAGAGGCAAATTCCTCCCGCAAACACCTGTGCACTGAAATTTAGTTTGTATTTACTGAGAGGAGTAAGGGGAGTCTCTCGAGCTCAGTGGCCAGCCCCCCGCCCGGTTGGGGTTTCTGCCCGAGGACACATGTGGAGAAGGCATCAAGGCTGCTGGGGGCGTGAGGCAGGCTATCGCGGAGAATCTGTTCTTTCGCTAAAACCGTGTACATTTCTGGCAGCTGGTAGTCCATTCAGCAGCTCTTAAAAAGAAAGAAAATATTTTGCTTTTCTCCCCAGCGAGACAGAAAAGGAAGCCGCGGGGCACTAAGAGAGGCCGGAGCGTGGAAGCCAACCGGGACGCAGCAAACCCTCAGCCGGGGGCTGAGCAGGGGTCGGCTTCTGCCCACCCAGTCCTGGGGGACAGGACTCCTACCCCGTGCTCCTCGCGTCCTGGCGTAGAACGAAGGCTTCGATGTAGGGGAAACAGAATCACTTGGAAGATCCAGTATCAAACGAATGTGTCCGAATGCCATTGCGTTTCTGTTCCTTGGGTTTGGTTGTACATTTGGTCACTTCTGTGACCCCTGACAGAATCATCCCCCTGGCACATGTCTTCTGAGCAGAGGAAGCCCAGAGTCGAGTTCCTAGGTGTACCGGATTCTATCTATGGTGCTCATCCTGCCTTCTGCAGACACGCGGGCTAGGACGTCCACATGGACGTCATTTTGGTAGTCAGGCTCTTTGGGCTAAGCCGCGCAAAGTGAATTCCCCACCCAGGGGCTGTGCGGGCGTGTGGCCGCCGTTATCTCAAGGGGGAGGGGAGGGAGGGGCCCACTTACCTGGGCTACCGTCTGCCACGGTGTGGCGTCGTCTTCGCTGGGATGGATTCCGTAATTCCACCTTCTTTGTACCACGTAGATCACAGGCTCAATGGAAATATTGAATTTCGAGGACCATTTAATCTCTAGCTGTCCAGACTGCAGTTCTGTAAATCGTAACTCTTTTCTGGGCTTCAGGGGGACCCCTGAAACAGGAGCACAGCAATTAAAACAATCGGCGTGCAACCCCAGGGCAGGTCACACGGAGGAAGGAAACCTCTAGAAAAGGCCACTCTCCTACCAGGAGCCTTATCATCAGTTCCCTCCAGAAAAGCGGCACCTCCCCAGCAAGGTTCATGTCTTGCAACTTTGGGACGCGGAGGAGAGCCCGCCGCATTTCAAGAGCATCACCTCCTTTTCTCTTAGCTTTGCCCATTTTTTAAAGAGAATCTAAATCAGATCGTGATTCGGACCAAGTATTTTTTTTTTCTCCCCAGTCATCTGGAGAAGCAATTCTTTTACGTGCATTCTTTGGAACTGACTTTGTTACCGAGTTGCCTCACTGGAGGTTAATGAGGAATTCACACGGGGACACAGGCAGGAAGCTTTGAAGACCCGTCCCCATTTCACACGCTCCGTTTCCACCGACACCATCCAAGGTCATTACAACGTGCTTCCCCGGTTTGCTCACCTCTCGCACCTCAGCAAGTTTGCCTTGTATGGGGAACGTCATAAGGCTAAATGCTCTCATGTGGTCAGACTTTACAAGAACCATTTCCAAGGCATAGATCTTTTCATTCCCCAACTGATTGCAGGACTCTCTCCCATAGACTTTAGGGTTTAAAATTGGAAAATGATAAATGTATCCTGTTTGGTTTTGGCACGAGTGACCGCCTGGCTTCAAAAGTCCCTCACAGGTGTCTCATTTGAAAGTAGTTAATCAATCTGATCTCTTTTTTCCCCCTACGGTGCATGTGCAAGTGGCCCAGCACCTGACCCACTGACTTAAGAACTGGAGTTCAAAATCACAGCCACTACAGAAAGGGAAGTTCAAAACAAAGTTCTATACTCATGTGGATGTACAACTAAGTGGATTCGGTAGAGGCCATGGTACCGTGATGTCCCGAGGCCATCGGAACCTTGAACAGCAGCTGCCATTAATACGTGCTTTTCTCGACAATAAGCATCTGCCCAACGCATTTCACAACCCACTTGAAGATGGGGCTTGACAACGCTCTCCTTCGTTTTCCATTTCTTCCATTTAAGCAGAAAGGAGACTGAAAAATGTGCAAATACACAAAGTAGACACTATCCGACGTTAGCTTAGTGATGGTACCGGGTATCAACTCTGATTTTCATGTGTATGTTAATTCATGCCACGTCTTGTTTGGGGGAAATTCTCAAGTCCTTACACACTGAGGTGGATGCAGGTGCATCACTTTAAAACAAATAAGCAGCAAATGA